>CM072519.1:2660014-2662514 GCA_036898135.1 Oncomelania hupensis | reverse complement strand
ATATTATTGTTGGATTATGTTTGTGGAATTTGATATGCATAGAATTGAATTGTTAGCCCGACTTTGCCGAACACGTGGCGAAGATGACCACGAGGCAAAAAGACGACCGGCAGACGCCATCTTGGATTATGTATGGACCCACTGTTGTTTAACTTATATGTATGCTTACAGACCAGTGACTGTACAAATGGATGTGTATACTATTATTAATTCTTGATGTGTATAAGTAGCCATGTTTTATATTTATGGATGTATAGGAAATTAGAGTGGAGATTCCAGTGGACCACGGACTTAGCAGAATGTTCGTCGCTTATATATGTAGATGTGGAGCTAATCACTGAGGGCCATTACGACCTTCAGTGAGACGCTCTGCACACACCTATCATTCAAGGTTGTGCAGAATTTCGTCTCATATGTTACAGACGAACAGGCGTTCTGTAGTGGGCCCAACACAGCATCAGACGAAACCACGTCGACGCACACGTTGGCTGCCGGCGCACCTCCAGCATTGAGCGCAGATAGGCCACCAGTCTAACCATAGGAAAGAAGACAACACAAGTTGTCAGGAAACCGACCACAGCACAGCATGCCAGACTCACAGTTAAGTCTATAGTCGTGTGTGCACAAAAAACTGAGAGCTACAGGACCACAGTAGTCCACTTCTCATGAACTATAACATCCAGTGCCCAAGGATGAACTATTAGCTGCATAGACTATCAGCGATCGAATTATTCACAGTGACTATTTAACGTTTAAGGTAGATTAGTACTTAGAAAATCTTGTATAGAGTAGAAGAAATAAATGTGTGATGTTTAACTGTTATCAAGTGGCTGGACTACATATGATTCATAGCCGTGTGAAAGCTAGTGTGACAGTAATCTTTTACCATTTTTCTATCTATCTCTGTAACCCAGCCTTTACACAGACCGAGCTAAACAAATAAATTTATTAAAGTAATCCACCGGGTGACTAACTAGCAGTTCCCATAGGATAAAGCGTGAGGTTTACATCATTCCATTGTGCAGAGCCCCAAAACCCATAAAACCCACGTGACAATCATACCTGTCAAGTGCTACGGATTTTTGCGTAGCGCTACGCATTTTAAACATTTTCCCATTGCTACGGCGTATCACAAAGCTGCTACCCAATTTTTCAAAAGTGACGATAATATTTTTTGACCAAGGGGGTTTTCGCGCGAAAGTAGTCTGTTTCGGTCGAGTCCGGTTTAAAGACACTTAGTAAAAGCACCGCACTTCCGCAACACGTGTTCGTTCAGAACTTCAGTCTACGATCAGTCCTTGTGAGGGAGAGACAGACGGAGTTGAACAAAGGAAATGGCAAAGCCTCCACCTAAAAAACTCAAACAACCAGGAAGGCACCTGCCTGAATGGGAAACCAATAAGGATTTTGAAGGCCTAGTGAGAAAATCAAATGAAAGTGAAGAGTTTACATTCTGTAACGCCTGCCGGAAAGATGTGCGTGTCACTAGATCTTTTTTTTTTAATTGGTCTAATTAATGATGAAATTTTCGCAAAGTAGTGGGTTTAATTATAAATATGCTTAAACATTCATTTGTCAGATTAGACTGGGATTTATTTAGGACTAAAAACTTTAAGTAAAGTACTATCTGTAGTAGGCCTATTATCAATATTATTTAAAATTGTATATATATATTTTTTTTTTGAATTTTCACTTTTATTTTAAAAAACGTACATGAAAATGTTTATAATGATAATGGTAATAGCTAAAGTGTTGTGCATTAACAAGATTTTACAATAAATGTGTCAACACATTGGATGTGTGTGTTTATATTGTATGCAGAAGTTTCCAGTTTTGTTGCGAATCGCGTAATTCACATTAGGGCTACACCAAACCTCCATTTGCTATGGGTTTTCTGTTAAATTGCTACACCACAACCCGAAAACTCCTTGACAGGTATGCATTATTATTCATAATCATTGAGTGAATAGAATAGCAAACCGTGTCATCATCATCAGCGTGTTCCAGTATAGAGTGCTGTTATTCTCTCTCAACACTGCACTACCACCTATTACTAAGATCTAGGGGAAGCAACCGCGGCAGGTGGGGTGGCATCCCCCTCAAATCATTACGTATTTTGGGGAAAAGGTTGCACGAATATCCTCCCGTGCGTGTACAATCACTACACAGAGATCATTTTTCAAGCAGACAGTACATTACTTATATAGCCTCTCTGCGCAATCGAGAAAAAAAAACGAACATTCCAGAATGACGCAATAACACCTAATCAAAATAAAACTCGTCATCGGAACTACGCACTGCCTTACGTCATAGAACATTTTCTAGGTTCGAGGAATCGCTCAGCTATTACGAGAGACTTCTGGAAACTTCGATCGATAATAAACAAAGTACTTCAAGAAAATTCTCAACAATATCGACCAAGGAAAATGATCAACATGATACAAAGCATCTTCCAGCAACAGCACACAATGAAATCCAAGGTACACGCTATCATTGCATG
>CM072519.1:2602514-2655014 GCA_036898135.1 Oncomelania hupensis | reverse complement strand
AGAAGCTTTTGTAATACAAGTCTATCAGTAAATCCCTTTCTATTTCAATGTTCAGTTTTAAAAGACATATTTCAAGTAAATGGACATAACATAACTGAATATGGACATTCTGTAGACATGGTTCTATATCATCCAAATGTTACAGACGTCGTGAAGGTTATTGCTAAATCTCCTGTAAGAAAGACTTCTACAGACTGTTTGTTTTGAAATTATGTTTTGAAATAGTTAAAATATTTTAAAAGGTAAAATGAGTGAACAGACATTAAAGTAAAGATTGATTGATCAATTTCCCCCCCCCCTTCCCACGTCCCCACCCCCCCCCCCCCCCGTCCCATTCTACTTCACCAATCCTCCTTCATCTTCTCTCTTCTTTCCACGGCGTACACAATCACTGCGGATCACCTCCAATGATTCATCACCCCTTTCTGTCTTCACAGCCGTGTTATCACAGAAGGCAGGAAGGCGTTACGATATAGCTAGCGTCCATGAAAAACTACCCAGCTCCACGGATCATTGCCGCATGGATTAATCTGCACCAAAAAAAAGATGAATCAAAACACACAAGCACACGATGAAAGGTAGACTCGTTCATTCTTTCTTTTTTCGTTCATCTATTTATTCATACGTTCAGAGTGGACTTTCAATTGATTCAGAAGCTTTAATTAAGCGAAATACATAATGACATGTACAGAGAATGTTTTAGTCTGATACGTTTTATTTCATTTGGAGAAGGTTCAACGGAGAAAGTCCTTTTCACACGTTAAACCGTGTAATCTAGGTTAATGTCCACAAATAGAAGGGGTCTATTTCTCTTTAACACTACTTTGAAACCGCCGCTAATCGTTGTTCATCGTTGCTCACACCATTTGAAAAGGCTTTCAACGTCAGATCGCAGCTGAAGCGTATGGAACGAGTGTACTAATCAACCCATTTCGGCTGGAACACTTCTGCCAAGATTAACAGCACAGGATGATAAAAAAGTAAAAACCAAGAAGCAATCAATTCTCTAGAAGGAAGGATAGGTAGATGGATAGATGGAGGGATGGACGAGTGGTTGGATGGATGTATGGACGGTATGAAGGTTTTATCGGTTAAACAGTTCCATTGTGTAGTCGAACACATTAAAACCTGTTGCACGTATTGAAACACAGTTGATAGAAAGCACTCTCTCTCCACTGTCCTGTAGAACGTGATGAATGTTAACTGTTACAAGAAACGACGGTTTGATACAATGGGTGGCGGAACAACAACCATCCTTGTCGTGTATAATAGTGGGAGAGGTCGTGCTGGCGATGGCAGGGCGTTACTAGACCGTGTCTAATCATATTGAACACGTTTGGATGGGTCCAAGATGAGATGTGTCCAAAATTTGTCCCTCGAGCGTGTTCCGATCATTGTGCCTCCCTGTTCAGCTAAACGCAGGCTTGGATCTATTGTTGTCATACGACCAATCTTTAAAAAAAGAAAAATCTTCGTACGCACGCAAGCCTACGCACGCCTACGTTCGCACGCTCCACTTCCCTCCCCTCCCCTCCCCCACCCATCCCCACACACACGCAGATATGAAAAGAATCTTTAACATTGGCGCTGTCCGCAAATACATAGTAAGTGTTTTCATTCAACAATCTTCAACACCGTTCGTCGTTGGCCACCCCATATTCCAGAGACTTTCAGCGCTATATTGTGGGTTGGTGTGCCGGCGGCTTTAGGGTAGTCTTTACCTTTAAGGCCATCTGGCACCTCCTATCCCGTTCGCTGCTTTGCCTTTGCCGATTTCAAATAGAGCCGGGTACCCAGCACAGCCGAATTGACTGAAGTTCCTGTGCGCTGATTCCTCTTTTTTTCTGTTTTGTTGCCCGTTTATCATATAACAAATACTAATGGATTCCATATTATATCAACCAAACAGTGTTACAGTATATTATTTTAAAATCACCACCTTTACACAGTTAAACATTCACTGTATTTTATTTTAGTTTTATTTTGTTGTTTAACATACAGACGGAATACTATAATACTGAACTGAACTGGATCTCGTTCCAAAGTTAATCAGATTGGTCGTTGTTTGACAACGTTCCATCAGACGCGAGAGCTATTACCACAACACCAACGCGCCTCCCACTACGCCTCGGAGCTTTCCAAAACAGACTTTGTTCAAACATTGGACCGCTTTTCAATGCAACAATGTTGGTGATGTCGTTTCGCTTCCCTGCTCGCAAAACACACTCACAAACAGACTTCATTAGCTTTCGCAAGGTCGCAAGGTCACAAGCACTTGGACGGGAGCGCGCTGGACTCATTTTCCATCGCGCGCACGCACGCACGCACACACATACATACGTATATACACTCACACACATACGTGTATAAGCCGATCAATCGGGAATGTTACCAAAACAGGGTACAATTGGTCAAGGGGCAATTAGTCAAGGAGAAATTTGTCAAGGAGTAATTGTCGCGGAGCAACTGTCGGGGAGCAATTGTCAAGGAGCAACTGTCGGGGAGCAATTGTCAAGGAGCAACTGTCGGTACACCCAATTGGAGAATGGTCTTCTCAGTGATATTTACAAATCAATTGTTGTATTTGATAAAATTAAGCAGATTTATGAATGACGTAAAGGATTAAGGGGTAATATGCCCTTTAAACTTGATTTTGTTCATTGCGCAGCTTATTACACAGGGGTGTATAATTTACACACTTGCCTACCCCATCTTTGGACAAATTGGGAAGATGCGATTTCTCGATATTTACGGTTGTGCTATACTGTTGTCGAGTGGAAAATATGTTTTAAAAAATTGGTAAGATTTTTTGCTTCCCAAATTTTTTCAACTACACCATGTGTTACCAAGTTGTTTTTTTTTAAATCCCCAGTTGTGTGATTATACAAAAACACACACACACACCCTCTCTCTCTCTCTCTCACACACACACACACCTACACACACACCTATACACACACCTACTTATAAACACGTTTTACCCTGCAGCCACGAACGAAACCTCATCAACGTGATGAGAAGCAAATGCGAAAAAGAAATAATTAGTCGTCATGCTGTTGTCGTCTTCGGGACTCTCAGACTAGTTCAGACATTTAAAAAAACAACATTTGATGTTGTTTACGATATTGTAAGATGCCTCATAATAAAATGTGACAAAGCGTTTAGGAATAGTAAGAAGAAGAAGAAGATGAGGAAGAAGAAGAAGAAGAAGAAGATTTAAGAACAAACAGTAGTGGATTTAATAAGCTGCGGCTGTGGATTGAGTAGTTTATTTATTTATTTATTTATTTATTTATTTAATCGTTCTTTTATAGCGCTTTTCCAGCTCAAGAGCTGCTCAAGGCGCTGGCCGATACAGGATCTAACTCAAGCCGCCCGATGCGTCAACTTGCAGCCTTTTGGCGCATCGTAATAACGCTCCAGACAACTGAGCACAATCCTGGGCAACCAGGGATGGGGGAGAAGGACCTAGGTGCATGCTGGGTGTGTTCTTGTCACCGGCACTCACCCGTCTAGAACATGAGCGTCAGGATCTTTAAAGTCCGTGATGACTCAGTTTCCTCCCTTTCAACACCTAATCTCTCACCATTTCACCTTATACAACTTACAACGATTAGAACGCTTAGGCCTATTACTAGTCATCTCTCTGTTTATCACACTTCAACCTGGTCCTGATTTGGCTCGGAAGAGTCCGCTGGACCTAAAGCAATAACCATGTAATGTAATCACACTTCAACAAGACAGCCACACAACGCGTCAGGAATAACAACAGACTTAAGCTGAAGTCACACGATCAACAATTCTGCTTCATTGTTTCGACAACTTTGTTTAGAAATTTGTCTCAAAAACGTTTTAGCAATGCATGTAATCACACTGGTAAAATAAGCATCTGCAACAGCTGTGCTTAAACTACGCGCATCTTACTCCGAGAGTGGCGTCCTCTTTGCGCGAATATTTTGGTTATAAAAACATGGGGCGACTTGACCGATTGCGATGGTTCTTTTTTTTAAAATTATTATTTCCAACGTGCATCACAGCTTTGATAAAGTCGGGTAAAAAGAGTGCGTGGGTCGCTGGGATAAATTTGACAATGGTCCCGTTCCTTTGTCAGCCATATTGGATTTTACTGTTGGACTGCGCATCACCGAATGCGCAGTTAGTACTGCATATGACGAAATGTATGCATTCTGATTGGCTACAACAATGTTGCTGCAACACAAATTTAGAGCCGGTCCTAAATCACAAAACATGTGTAAAACTTGCACAACAGATATTTCAGACCTAGTCACACGTTAACCCACAGTCCAAACATGACCAATATTCGTGCTTTACAAATGTTTGGTGTTTTGTGTGGCTCGTGCTTTCACTTGGAACTTTGGAACTTTGTCCTTTTATTAGCAAAATCACATATAATTAAAGCATGAAACAAGGCTCATAGCCCAGGGGGCATTTTAGCCAAAAAAGGGGAAAAGGGGGGGATGGGGAATTACATTAAAAACAATGAACGGCACAAAAAAGGCTGCTCCATAGGCATCACAAGATAAACCTCTGAAATGTCAAACACCCGTTTAAAGTTTTATGTTGAGTCAACATGGAAATAAAATTTTACAGCATTGCATGGTTCACAGCCACACACAACAGAAACAACAACAATCAGGCCGATACCTTACCCTAAGGTCAATCACAGGTTCCCAGGCTTCCTATTCAGGTAAACTCCAACTTAGGACAATGAGAATAAATCCAGAAACTTCCACAACACAAACAACGGCTATCTGTCCGCTCTTCGTTGCTCCACTAGCCACAACATCCCACTGCTGCTAAGTCCTGAAAATAATGAAATCAATGGAGCAGAACGCGTGCACGAGAATCATCACTGTTCAGCTTAATGACAAGAAATCACAGCAATAGACATAAGTATCCATCCCTACTGTCATATTAATCTCCCATGCCTCCCCCTCACCCCCCTCCCCACCCCCACCTTCCATATTTTCCTATTGTAATATTTATTTATCTAGTTTCCGCCGCGCCCCTTCTCTTCAAGCCTTGTGTACATGTCGAGTAAGAGACTTCGGATGAGAGTATAAACCGAGATCTAGTCTGTGTCGCATGCGTTCCATCATAACGGACTTTAAAGATCCTGACGCTCATGTCCTAGACGGGTGAGTGCCGGTGACAAGAACACACCCAGCATGTACCTTGGGTAAAGCGCTTCACTTGGGGCTGCTGTACTTTCGAAAAATGAAAGTGCCCGAATTTCATCTCGGTGATAATAAAGTTGTTAAAATAAATAAATAAAAATATTAAAAAAAAATAAGAGAGAGGGAGAGAGAGAGTGTGTGTGTGTGTGTGTGTGTGTGTGTGTGTGTGTGTGTGAGTGTTTGTGTGAATCGCTTCTTTTTTTTTATTGATCTCTTACTTATTATTACAATGTAATTCCGAGATGTGTGGATAAGTGATTGTAATAGATTGTATGAATGCTTGGGTATTCTCCTCGCTCAGCATCCCAGCCTACACTAATGATTGCAATGACCACGCCCCTCCTTCAATGCACACACCGTTTCACCTTATTTAACATGACTGGAAATGCGCAGGCCTATTAAACTGTTAGGACAGAGCTTAGCGGTAGGTTTGACCAACTAGGACCCATTATAAAAATCATGATCTGTTCATTTCACAACAATGCGATTTCCCAAGTACACACTAAACCCCATCAGAATACCCTGGAGATCCTGTTTTTTTAAACTACATAACGGTGTTGCTGACTACCCTGATGCAGTATACTTAAGCACCAACACAACTACTATTAAAACAGAATAATGCGAGTACCAAGGCAGTGTAATAATTTTCCCAGCTTTGGGAAATGGGACCTGGGTTCGCAGCTGTAGAGAGCACATTCATTTCCATTCTCCAAGTTGAGTAGCCTTTTTTCTTCCCGTTAACTGTTGAACGCTTTATCAGGTCCCCAAGACATCTGCCTGCAGGGACAATAACTAAATTGTTGTAACATGTTGGTGTTATTGTCTCAATTGTCTGGGTTTTACACCATATCCTAGAAGCAGCAAGCGAGCGTCTCTGGTGGCTTGAGATAAATCCTGTAACGGCTAGCGCCTTGAGCAGATCTTGAGATGGAAAAGAGATATACAACTTATTAAAACAATATAGACTAAATCTCCACAAGGAACTGGGATTTTGCCAGATGAGGTTAGATTGTACATATGTTTCATCAGGTTTATATCAAATTGTACTTAAATAATAATAATAATAATAATAATAATAATAATAATAATAATAATAATAATAATAATAATAAGGGGTGTCGGATAGTGCAGTGGTTGGAGCACTCGCTACTGTGTCGAAAGTGAAGCACCGTCCGGTGCGGTTAGCACTTGGATGGGTGACCGCTAAGGTGTGAAGCGACAAACAACAACGCCCCCAGTTGACTCAACTGTGATTGAGTACCTACTCTCTTGAGGGTGGGGAAGGTAAAGCAGCGAGGGAGAGAGTTGGGCATCACCCTCATTACGCTGGCCCAAGATAAGTGTGATCTCCAACATCACGCTCCCCTACGGCCACAAGGCTATGGGACTACCTTTACCTTTTTTTTAATAATAATAATAATAATAATAATAATAATAATAATAATAATAATAATAATAATAATAATAATAATAATAATAATATATCTAAGGCGTTTTCCTAGTAAGGAACAGTTTAAAGCGCACCCTCATGCATTCACACATTCATTAAACATTAGTATAATACATGTACATACATGGCAGGGAGCAGGCCAAATCAAAGCGGACTGGGGAGAGACAATAATAAACGAAATGATTCCCCACACATGTACACACAAACAGGCATACACACATACACACACAAATAGGCATACACACACACACACACGTGCACGCGCGCAGAAAAGGGACGAGGCGATATGGAAGAAACATACCGCTTTATCCGCTGAAAGAGATGCTCAAGATGCTGATCGATAACAATCCAACTAACCGCCCAAGGCTCCAGACTAACTCCTCAGACAAATGAGCCATCCCGGTTAGGAATTGGGTCCAAGATTACCTTAACTTAAGCAATAGTTACAAGTTAGGGTTATCTTGAGCGTTAGCGTTCAACACCAACCCTAACTCTTAAGAAATATATTTGCTGAAGCATCACAGCGGACTTGGTCTCACAGCCTGGTGATTTGACCTCACAGGGAGCTGAAATAACTAGCCATTCCTTGCCCGATTTCATCTTCGGGCGAGATAAAGGGAGCGTTCGCTTTGTCATTACCTCCGTGTTTTAACCAGGTTAAAGCCGATTTATTCACGCTAACGTCACACAAATGGTCCAAAGAACGATTAAAACACTATTAATTCTCTAAAAAGATAAGAAAATGAAGAAGAAAATTTGTGTAAATTGCTTTCATTATGATTACAACAGGTCTTACACGCGTCATCACTCTTTTGTGAGGATCAGCGGTGAACAACCACGTCTGTGAAACTTGTCCTTAAGGAGACAACCGTTTTCAACACTTTTCAACAGCGTTGAACATGTAGTTCGTCGTTGTTCACCCCCTTTCACAGCCAAAGCCATATCTTGAATGCCTGCGCATGACTGTTGGTACGTGTATTCAGGCTATAACAAACTGCCTAAAGGATTGGTTCAGGGACAATGGGAGCATATCTATGTTCCCCAAGGTTCGTGTTCTCCGAAATCCATGTTCCTCCATGTCTATGTCTCTCCCCATCCCCCCTCAAGCCACACTCCTCCCTTTTCTCGCACCCCAATACAAGTTTTTACAAGCCAATATTCCCCACATATAATTATGTTCTCCAAGGTACAAGTTTCCTTATATCTATGCTTTCCCAAATGTTATGTTTGTGACAATCCTGTGGCAAAATTGACCTGGGAACATGGGTGAACACAGTCTTGAGGGAGGATAGACCTGAGGGCCCATAAACCTGGCCCTAATCCATTTTGTTGGCCTTTGAATTGTGCGTATGGTCTTTTCCAATTGTTTGCTATTTCCGAGTTTGAAACCTATTTACGGATTTTTCGCTGCTGCTACTTTCTTATGCAGGCCTGACCTGGACCAGGAGTTAACTTAAACTTGGGGGAACATGGCTTCAGCATTGGGGAACATAAGACAGACCTGCATGGGAGGTGCACCGAGGCTCACCCCAAGACAATTGCCTCCACGAAGAAACTGTAAACGCCTTGAAAGAAGCTTAGCGGAAAAAAATCAACCTTCGTAACTTGCAGTCAGCACGCATTAGTCAACGGTAAATCTCCGACAAACGACATTAAAAACGTCCACCAGGAATATCGCTGGACAGGTAATTGTCCTCACAACAGATTAAAACGTTAATTGGACAGACCTTTATACGAAAAAGAATTAATAAAACACCGGTGTGCATTGCATTCAGAAGATGCAAGAACATTCGTCATAAAACCAATAGAAATCTTGACATTTCAGATCAAGATCCATATTCTTATAGGGTCATCGGAAATAATTCTCCACATCGTCGTCACCCCTTCTACCATCACCACCATCTTCTTCAGCAAAATTTTAAAAAAAATCAAAACAACTAATATTAGATAGATTGGGTTTAGGCGCGCCACAGGCTGCAACCGCACATTCCCCAGGAGAGGCAGCCCAGAATTTCCCTATGGAAAGGGACAATAAAGTAAAAAAAAACAAAAAAAAAACTTCTTCTTCTTCTTCTTCGTCGTCGTCGGCCATAATTATAAGCATCATCAATTATTCCTCCTGCTGTACATTACAAACATTAACTTCATTAATAAATTTTTTCGGTACCATTGTAGGAGCTATTTTCAAAACAAAATACTGCTTAAAGAAGAAGGAGGAAGACGAAGAAAAAGAGGAAGATGAAGGAGAGAAGAA
This sequence comes from Oncomelania hupensis, assembly GCA_036898135.1. Classification (NCBI taxonomy): domain Eukaryota; kingdom Metazoa; phylum Mollusca; class Gastropoda; order Littorinimorpha; family Pomatiopsidae; genus Oncomelania; species Oncomelania hupensis. The sequence continues at coordinate 2,646,112 of CM072519.1, read as the reverse complement.
GAAGGAAGCGGAGGAGGAGCAAAAGAAGAAGAATGAGGAGGTGGAGGAGGAGAAGGTTGAAGAAAAGCGCTTTTGGAAGGGTGTTCAATGACAAGCTTTTAAATGTGACTCAATTTTCTTGCCACAACAAAGTGTGGCCCAAATGGATTTGTAGTTTGCTTGCCCTTCCTCGCTCTTCCTAATCCTAGATCCTCCTCTTCTTCTTCCTCCATGGTCTCATTGCCTCCTCCTCCCAGAGTTCACCTCTTTTGTTTTCCTGCTTTTTCATCCCCTTACAACGCATCCACTCATTTTCAATCTCTCTCTCTCTCTCTCTCTCTCTCTCTCTTTCTCTCTCTCTCTCTCTCTCTCATCCCTCTCATCTCTCTTTCGCTTTCTCTGTTTAAAAAACGGCCCTGTTTTCCCATTAAGTAACGCTCAGGAACAAAAGAACGCGTGGATAAAGTGTCCGACGCTTTGCCACCCAGTTTACAGTCAATTTTCTGATATTTATATGGTGAAATGGGAGGCGACCGTTCCCGCCTTGGGAGAGAGGTTGTCTACGTTCCATTTGTTGGTTAGACTAGCCTTCCCGCGGTGCAGAATCCTTTGGGTTATGCAGGACAAAGCGACACGACATAAATCTTCAACCTCCGTTTTGTGGATGACACTGATGGATTGGCTGGAGAGGAGCAAGAACTTGAACAGCTGGTACAAAGGCTTCACACCACCTCCAGAGCCCATAGAATGGAAATAAGTGCAGAGAAGACAAAAATGATAACCAGCAACACCAATGGCATCAACACGGACAAAGCCAATCCCTCAACACAGTGCATAGCTTCAAATATTTAGGAGCCATTATGTCAGACAAAGGGGTCCCGAAAGGAAGTCCTCTCCAGGATCGCACAAAGAACTGTGGCCCTGACATGTTTGAAGACCATTTGGAAAAACAGAACCGTCAATATATATTCCAAGGTAAGGCCGCGGTACTTTCTTGTGTACTCAATCTACCTATACGCTTGCGAAACATGGACAATCACATCAGATTTACAATTTACAAAGCATGGAGATGAGGTATTAAATAAGACTTCTGGGCATTTCCTATACCCAGCATATCACCAACAACGAAGTCCGACAGACCATCCCACAAGCCATTGGAAAACACGATGATATACTCACAAAAGTGAAGAAACGGAAACTACGATGTGTTGTTGTGTGTAGATTATAGTCACACGACACTTTCGCATATAGGTGACTACTGGACCGATTTATACTGACACCAGCGGGGCAGTTGTTGGTAAAGGGGAAAATAATATGATCACACGTTGACCAATTCGGGGTTCGAACCAGCGACCTTTCGGTTACTAGCAAGACGCTCTTACCAACTGAGCTACCCGGCCCCACAACTACGATGGTATGGCCACGTCACTAGGTCATCAGGCCTTGCAAGGAGGCAGCAGAAGACGGAGACATAAAAAGGTGGGAGGACATTATAGAATGGACAGGCTTGACACTGAACAAAGCCTTGAGGGACAGAGAAAACGTTGAAAATTTTTGAAACTTTGAAACTTTTTTTAATTAGGGATAAAGATTTTAGACTAATTAATAAGTCTAATCTTCCAATCTGTCCATTAATAAATTAACACAGTAAACAACTTTTAACATTAACTTGGCAATCATAGAAATCACACACACATGCACTCACACACATGCACACACAATCACACCAACATCTTCATCATTATCTTTAAACAATTGTAGGCAACCACCCCTCACAATCCCCCACCCTTATAATAATAATAAAAAAAATAATCAAGCTAATAATATTAATAATAATAATAATAATAATAATAATAATAATAATAATAATAATAATAATAATAATAATAATAATAATAATAATAATAATAATTATAATGACAATCACAATAATAATTAGTAGTACTATTATTATTACTAACACCACCAACACCATTATCATCACTATTATCATAACAAGAATATCTTAATGATGATGCTAATAATAATAATAATAATAATAATAATAATAATAATAATAATAATAATAATAATAATAATAATAATAATAATAACAACAACAACAACAACAACAACAATAAATAGATAAATAAATAAATATATAATAATTAATATTTTTAAAAAATAATTACATGAAAAACTGTTATCATATCAAAATACATGTATATCACTTTTATAATTAATTTTCCAGATGCTTATATAGGTTATTTTTGAAACAAAATATTGTGTCGCAATGTTTACGCTCCAGAGGGAGAGAGTTCCATACAGCAGCTCCATTAAGTGATAGGCTGTATGATAGAAAGATGGAGTACGCTGTTTAAACGATCATCTGTGGTGCCCCAACAACCTTCGGGTTACGGGATAGGCATTGGACTCAAGACCACTGCACACCGACACTCTGCCACCAAACTTTACATTACATGGTTATTGCTTTAGGTCCAGCGGGCTCTTCCGAGCCAAATCAGGACCACAGCACCCAAACGTTCAACAGATGAAGAAGAAGAAGAAGAAGAAGAAGAAGAAGAAGAAGAAGAAGAAGAAGAAGAAGAAGAAGAAGAAGAAGAAGGAGGAGGAGGAGGAGGAGGATTAGGAAATGGGCTGCCAAGACAAAGCAGTCTATGGATTAAATGAACTATTAGGGGGATAATGGATAAACACCCCTGTGGCTGCATCCGCTATATTTAGTTCAGAAAGGTTAGAAGAAGAAGCAAAAGAAGAAGAAGAAAAAGGAGAAGGAGGAGGAGGAGGAGGAGGAGGAGGAGGAGAAGAAGAAGAAGAAGAAGAAGAAGAAGAAGAAGAAGAAGAAGAAGAAGATGATGATGATGATGATGATGATGATGATGATGATGATGATGATGATGATGATGATGATGATGATGATGATGATGATAAACAATAACAACAACAACAACAACAGCTTCAATTACGGTATTGGATTCAGTCAATCGAATACTCCCCCTCCCTCCCCCAACCCGACGCCCCGCCCCCCCCCCCCCTCTCACTACGCTCATCCACTACAATCCCACGATTTAAAAGCGTGACTACATGAGGCAGCAACGTAGAAGAAAAGGAAAGCCAGCCTTCTGTGTAAACACTACCATGCTGCTACTGCGTCCTGCCCACGCTTTTGATACGTCCCCAAAACGATCTCTTGCGTCCTGACCACGCTGTTATCACCTGTGATGGCAAGTACCCTACGACCTCGATACGTTCCTCCCCAACAGCATCACGATGCATGTGGGGCAGAGTAGCTCAGTAGGTAGAGCGGCTTACTTGTAACCCAAAGGTCCCTGGCTCGAATCCCGGATTGGCCAACATGTGACCATATTACTTCCCCCTTGCCATCCACTGGTTTGCTGGTGTCAGAATAACAGAGATACAGAGATGCTGCAACGTAATCACTTTCGCTGGGAACTTCGGTTGTACTACGTCACACATTTTTGAAGGTCACGTGACTTCCTCTTTCACACGATGCGATTTCGAATAAGCGAAGTCACTTTCATAAAGATCCAAGATTACACGAACACCATTTTGTCATTATTTTTTTTAATGTTATCTTAGTCAATTAACAGCATCTTGTGGTAAGAAATACTTAGATTGGTATTGGGGCTATTGATTCGCGCGTCTTAGGCCATTCAAAATGCTGTTATGAGATTGTAGGCATTTGTTGAGTGATGCATGTGTCGAAAGCCTTGGAATTGAGAGATCCAAAATGGCGACAAGAGGAATCCCATCGATTGGCATTTTATTCAGGCTTGTTTGCTTCAAGGTGACGTAACATTTACGTCTAAGTATTACTTTTACGTGTAACGTATTGTTGTTTTTATTAAGGGGACAATTTATATATCTATATACTATGTTTTAAAAGGGGTAAATTACTGTAGGTGTTTCATGTTCTTCTGCAGTTTCAGTATTATAGGCCTGTTGTAGGATACTGTTTGCCAGAGTACATACGAGTACTGTCCCTTGGAAACACGATTTTTCTTGTTTTACCACACGAGAGTTACTCCAAGGGAAACAATAAACAAAAGGTTGTGTCCCTTATTTCAGCGACGTGAAGATCGCTGACCCGTCTTTCTATGCTGCTAAAGTTATACGAAAACGGTTGAGTTGGAACGGCGGCGCGCGCATCCTTCATGCAAAGAAAGGTTAACGAAGCGAAACTCCAACGAAATGAGATCAATATTTCACTAATGTGACCAGTAGTCGCCTATACGCTCCGGTGTCGTGTGACTATATTCTACATTTGGCCTTGGTCACGATGCATGACGACATCGCCGCGTTTGCACGGCGATTATCGTTTGTACAACGGTTTATTGCGCTCCTGTTACGTTTACTACGATCTTCCACGACAATAGGACGCATCCCGATCCTACCACGCGTCCACCACTCTGTCACTACGATCTCAGACCACCGCGACCTCGTCAACATGTGGCGAGGTCGTGTAGCATCCCGATTGTCCTCGTTCTCTCACGACCTCTCAGGATGTTACTGCTCCGGAATAATAATGATAATACGAATACGAATACGATCACTTTATTATCTCAATCAAAGAGAAATTCACACGTGGTGCCAGATATAAATGTTACAAGACGATAAAGGACAGTATAACAACAATAAACAGTAAAACAGGATAAAAGTATATCAAGAAGACATTACTAAATTAACCATTTAAAACTGTAATCATAAGAAGTTACATGGGGAATAACAGATACCTATCACATAATTTACGTTCAGTGTCATAATCATGATATAAGGTATTGCAACATAACAATCACTGTTGGCAAGCAATAATCGCATCAATATACGACAACGTAAGACATTTAGATAAATATGTTCATAAAAGAACATAAAAATCGCTAAGCACAAACAATACAACATACAACATAGGCCTACACTAAACGGAAATGTAAGATCACAGGGGCACATACTCACTATCTCATGCGGATTGGACATTAATTGTATAAATCATGCCACGCACACTGTCATAATAGAAGCATCATACGTTCAAGGTGACGTAACATTTACGGTAATAATAATAATAATAATAATAATAATAATAATAATAATAATAATAATAATAATAATAATAATAATAATAATGGATCCTTTCCCCAATCAATCAGGCTCAAAGCGCGGCGATCTGTACCAACATACACGATGGAATCATGGCACTATAACGCTCAACCACGTTTTGGCAGATTTTCATGGTCATAGCGCAGTGTTTGTCCTGATTCGGTTGTTTGCAGTCCGCTTGACCCTACAATCAATCACTAGCTGACTAACTAACAATTTCAAAAATATAAATTCTATTTCCTTTCCATCTTCTAATAGCGATCTCCTTGCCTTTACACCATATGTTTGAGTAATGGATGGGTGTTTGCTCTGTGTGTGTGTGAGGGTGGGAAAAACATGTGAGCGTGTATGTTGGTACACATCGCCAGTCTTTCGAATGAATGAGTGAATGAATGAATAATTTATAAAGCGCGTAAATATCTCCACGCCGACGGGCATGATCGCAGCGCTGGTGGGAGGGAGGTGGATAAACACACACACACACACACACACACACACATACACACACACACACACACACACACACACAGACAGTGGCGGGAAGGGTGCATACATCAGAACTTAACATTTTAACTTCTTCACTATCGCTCAACACATTCTAGCAGGCAGACCAGTCAATTAACATTTATGCAAAACTTTCACGCAGTGACTTATGAAATTGGAATGAGATCAGATAATTATACATCCAGATTAGCAAGAAGAGAAGAAATGTGTTTTCAAGTTTCTGCGAAATGCACCGACAGAGTCTTCTCTCTTTATGCCTTCTGGAAGAGCATTCCACCAGACCGGTGCAGTGTATCTGAAAGACCTCTGGCCATACCTCTTAGTCCTACACTGCTTATGCCCAGGAACAACAAATAAAGACTTGGAAGCTGAGCGGAGGCTGCGAGATGGTTCGTACACATTCAGAAGTTCGAACAGGTATTCAGGAGTGTGCTCTTTAACTGCGCGATAGGCAACTGAAAGCAGTTTGTGTTTAATGCGTTTGTGGACAGGAAGCCAATGGAGTTGCTCAAGAATGGGGGTGATATGGACTGATTTACGACTTTTTGTGACCAATCGAGCTGCAGAATTCTGCGCAGATTGGAGGCGTTTGATCTGTGCTTGAGGCAGATTGGCAAGAAGGCTGTTGCAATAGTCTAGTCTTGACAGGACCAAAGAGACAGCAACAGTGTTTGCTGCAATACGAGTCAGAGAAGAACGGATTTTACCAAGAGCTCTTAAATGAAAGAAACAGGATCTCACTACTGCCGAACATCATTAGTGATTTGGGGGGGGGGGGGGGGAAGCCCGTATACAGTATCCATTATTATTATTATTATTATTATTATTATTATTATTATTATTATTATTATTATTATTATTATTATTATTATTAACAATAACAACAACAACACGAAGAAAAGAACAAGAACAACAAATGTTGTTTCATTAGAAAGAATTGCAGACTTAAAAACAAATTCCCTAAAGGAATCTAATGGACATACGCATTCGTGTAATGTTTGCTAGTCTAAAAAAGGGGAAGACAGTTCATAATCCTTTCATCGTTCTCATCCTATCCTATCCTATCCCGTAACTCGAAAGTCGTTAGGGCAGCACAGATGATTTTTCTTGGGCAAGAAAGACCTGGCGGGGCCCAATCCTCTCCAGGCTGTTTGGTCACATCCGAAATCCACGAGTGCAGTGTGGCTCGCCTTGGCCCCAAACACGTAGCCGATGAACCTATAGTAACGTGAGGTTCCTCCGCATTGGCCGGTGACTTTTGTGTAGAAGACTTTCACCCAGTGATGCCGTGCTGACATCACCCCTGTTAGTCGCCTCTTACGCCTCGCCGGGTGTTACGTTGAAACGCGTACGAAAGTATGTCGGAAGCGTGTACGATAGATCTAATCGTTTCGATTTGCAAAGTATTCAATAATGGAGTTTATTTACCTTTGATTTGAGTTTGCATTGTTGTTAGGAGAGGCTTTGTATAACGTTGATAATTTTCGTTGGTCGATATTGTCGGAGAATACTCTGGATTTCCTTGTTTACCATCGATCGAAGGTTCGGGACGATTGTCGAAGTAAGAGAAGGTTCGGGGTATGTGTGGAGAGATGAATGACGTAAGTCAGTGATGACGATCTTTTATTCGATTGGTGGCAGTGCGTCATTTCTACGGTATTCGAAATCTTTCCGGAAAAGAGAGAGGTTATTTAATCGTGTGCCGAGTTGCTGTGGAGATAGTAAAGTTGTTGATAGTGATTTGGAAAGTTGCTGTGAAAGTTGTTGAGTTGAGTTGAGAATTGTATGCAGTTGTTGATGTGTGCTGAATAAAAGCGGAAAACTTCATACGTCGACTTTGTGACTTGTATGCTGTTTGGACGGGTTGCGTGGATAAACGAATCTGAGTTACACAACTATCAGGAATTCAAGCATCGGGGCTGAATCAGATACTGATAGAAAACACCATCATCGAACTGAGTGTAACATTTTGGGGGTCAAGCCGCGATTCACGCCATAGCCAAGGGTTCAACTGCTACAACAAGCGAGTCAACGTTACGAGAGGCAGTCATCGAGGGTAGCCGCCAACGAGTTGCGTCGAGAGGGGCCAACATACTGGGACTACATCACCGATAGGTTCGGGTTGACTGCAAGGGCGTGTAGTCGCTGAAGAGTTGCTTCGTGAGCGAACAACAGATCGGGACTACGTGGCTACCGTAAGACTACGTCGAGGGACAGTCTCGGAGCTACATCGCCAGGATTAGAGAGAGCGGCGAGCGGACGTCGCGTCTACTTCAGCACAGGAGCGTGTACATCAACACCAGCGTGGTGCAGCGTCGCATACGACGAGGACAGCGGGGCCTGCGTCAGCGAAGGCGACTAGTGACAAGCATCAGCGCTACTGCAGAAAGCGTGCTGTTCTAGAACAGTCTAGAAAGGTACAGCACAGTCAAGAACTTTCCAGAAAAGAACTTTCCAGAAAAGAACTTTCCAGAAAAGAACTTTCCAGAACTTTCCAGAAGCATCAAGATGGCTGACTTCTGGCAGAAAGGAATTCAACTGAATCTAAAAGGGAAACAGTTGACGGAGTACGTCAAGTCCCAGGAGAGAATACAAGAACGAGAACTAGAAGAGCAGCGTCGCCGTGAAGAAAGAGAACTAGAAGAGCAGCGTCGCCGTGAAGAAAGAGAACTAGAAGAGCGGCGTCAAGAAAAAGAAGAGCAACGACGTCGAGAAGAAAGAGAGTTCGAAGCGCAGCGTCGCCGAGAAGAAAGAGAGATGGACGAGAGACAATTAGAGGCTGAGCGTCAGTACCAGCTAGAGTTGGCGCGTATCCAAAACAATCAGCATGCGCCACAAGTCATCAGCGACCACATGGCTCCAAAATTGCCAGCGTTTGTCGACGGGAAGGACCAGATCGACAGTTATTTGGCGAGATTTGAAAGGTTTGCCAAAAGCTCTAACTGGCAACCTCAAGACTGGGCGGTTCGACTAAGTGCACTTCTGACGGGGCAAGCACTCGACGTCTACACCAGATTGTTGGACGATGACGCTAAAGACTACGACGTCTTGAAAGAGGCCCTATTGCAGTGCTACAACTTTACAGAGAAGGGCTACCGTAAACGCTTCCGTGAATGCCGGCCTAAGTCAGACGAGACGCCAAAGCAGTTTGTGGAGCGCCTGTCGTCATATCTACACAAGTGGGTGGAGTTATCAGGCGAAAGGAAGTCTTACGACAGTCTCCATGACCTGATCGTGAAGGAACAATTTCTCAATGCCTGTCACAAGGACCTAGCGACCCACTTAGAAGAACAAAAGCTACAGACGCTTAAAGATGTGACTGAGGCTGCTGAAAGATATCTTATCGCTCATGGGAAAACCCTGGGGCCACCCAGCGCGACGAAACATTTTCAGAAGACTGCAAACCATGGGAACCAGATCCAAGGGAGCCAGACGAGCCAGAGACAGACGGACTCCACGCCTCCTTCCAGGGAAGGGCATTCAAGAGGCTGTTTCACCTGCAACGCTACATACCACAGGGCGGCTAATTGTCCTCAAAACAAAAGTAGCGGACAGCGGAGCAGTACGGACAATTCAGCGGCGGGCAACCGGCAGAGGCGGTTCTCCAATCAACGGCAAAACAGTAGATCTGACCATCAAGTGTGCGGCGGGAGCGTCATTCTTCCGAGTGAGACCAAGCGCACAGCTACCCCTGCCGACGTGCAAGAGTGCATGACCGATGGCCAACTTCTCCTTGCCAACGGAAAATCCATCCCCGTCGTCGCCAGCGCAGCTGTGACCGTCCAGAACATGCCTGTTTCCAAGGGACGCGTCGGAAATCATGAAGTGACTGTTCTAAGAGACTCTGGCTGCAGTGGGGTCATCGTCAGAGAAGACCTAATCGCTAAAGAACAGTTCACTGGCGATTCTAAATGGACACTTATGGCCGACAGCAAATGTGTGAAAGCGCCAGTTGCGAAAAATTCATGTCAACACCCCTTTCTACATAGGCGAAGTCGAAGCGGTTTGCCTGAAGAAGCCGCTGTATGATTTGATGATCGGGAATATCGACGGCGCGAGACGACCCGACGACCCCGATCCAGAGTGGAGTCCTGCCTCAACCCAACACGTCGAAGTTGTGGAGGAGGATCCATTGCCATTTCCCGATGGAGACCTTACAGAGCTGCTACGGGACAATGTGGTTACTCCGGCTCAGCCCTGCCGACCAGAGATCGTCGGTGCTGTTACTACCAGGGCCCAGGCCAAGAGAGACAAGACGTCTACGCCACTGAAGGTCGCCGACAACTCCAAAGCTGCCATCGTGGACAGAGATAAGCTGATCCAGCTCCAGGAAGCTGATAGCACTTTAAACAAGTACAGGAACCGCCAAGACCACGTGACCAAAGGCAGTGGCACGGTCTATTTTGAGGTGAAGGCCAAGATCCTGTACCGAATCTTCCAGCACCCGAGGGTCAACGGAGGGAAACCACTACGTCAAGTACTGGTACCATTACCCCTAAGGCGCCAGGTGATGGAAGTAGCGCATGACTCAATCATGGGAGGTCACCTAGGTATCAAGAAGACGTCGGACAGAATCCAGGCGGTGTTCTACTGGCCAGGACTTCATGCGGACGTCAGCCGTTTCTGCCGATCATGTGACATTTGCCAGAAGACCATACCTCGAGGAAGGGTCCCGAAAGTGCCTATGCAGAGGATGCCTCTGATCGACCGACCTTTCAAGAGGGTGGCCTTAGACTTAATCGGCGAAATAAGACCTCCGAGTGAAGAAGGTCATCGATGGGTACTGACTTTAGTGGACTATGCGACTCGGTACCCAGAAGCAGTGCCACTGAAGAAGATTGACACTGAAACTGTAGCAGAGGCACTGGTGGACATGTTCAGTAGACTTGGAGTGCCTGAAGAAATTCTGACAGACCTCGGGACGCAGTTCGTCTCTGACTGCATGAAGGAGGTCAACAGACTGCTGAGCATCCGGCATTTGACTACGACACCCTACCATCCGATGTGCAACGGGCTTGTCGAGAAGTTCAATGCTACGCTGAAGTCCACCCTGAAGAAACTGTGCAGCGAGCAGCCCAGACAATGGCATCGCTACATCAACGCCTTACTTTTCGCCTACAGAGAAGTACCGCAGGAGTCCACCGGCTTTTCTCCGTTCGAGCTGCTGTACGGAAGAACCATCCGAGGGCCGATGCACATCCTAAAAGAACTGTGGACGAAAGAAGTAGACACCCCAGAGGTGAAGAACAGCTACCAGTACGTGTTTGAGCTACGGGAGAAGCTGGAGCAGACTCTCGAGATAGCCAGAGAAAACCTGAAGAAGTCCCAGGACTGTGGAAAGCACTACTATGACCGTAGGGCTGTGAACAGGAAGTTTAAACCTGGCAACAAAGTGCTGGTGCTGCTACCTACTGATCACAATAAGTTGCTGATGCAGTGGAAAGGCCCGTACGAAGTGGAGACCGTGGTGGGGATCAACGACTACAAGGTGAAGGTCGGCCAGCATTCCAAGATATACCACGCCAACCTCCTTAAGCTGTACGTGGAAAGGCCATCAGAGACTGTGCATGCAGCAACAGCAACTGAGATAGACGACAGCTTTGACAGCGAGGAACTGTTGGAACTGGGAGACTTCCACAGCAAAGAAGGCATCGATGACGTTAAGCTAGGACCAGCTTGACGGAAGGTCAAAAGTTGGAGCTCAAGGACCTTATGGGCGAATTTCCCCATAGCTTCAATGATGTCCCAGGCTCTACGACTTTGGTCGAACATGAAGTCCACACCCAGACCTGGAAGGAGCATCTGCAGACCTTGAGGGAGCCGTTCCACCGTCCCGCAGAAGCCAACCTGACCGTGAGACCCAGCGAATGCATCCTGGGAGCTGACAACGTCGACTGCGTCGGACATCCGATGGAAGAAGGAGACAACGGAGGACGCACTGATTCCAGGGAAGCCCACGTGATCATCGTCTTTGACCCTGGGCCGATGACGACCGCAACTGACGAGGGCGTCGTTTCCTTGCGAACGAAAGAACATTGACTGTGTGGACGAACTAAGAATATTGGTAATGACAGACTTGAAAATGAAAACGTTGACTGGGTAAATGATCTGTGAACATTGACAGTATCCAGAAAGACTTGCAGATGAGAAACTTTGACTCTGTGTGAATGAACTGTGAACAATTGACAATATCCTAGGCAGATTTGAAGATGAAAACCATTGACTCTGTGTGAATGAGCTGAGAACAGTGACAGTGTTCAGACAATCTGAAATAAGTTTTAATTCTGTACTTTGTTTGTGCATTACGTTTCAACGTTGTTGAAAGAAATTGGGTAAATTTCTTCTTGAGTGGGGGGTTATGTTACGTTGAAACGCGTACGAAAGTATGTCCGAAGCGTGTACGATAGATCTAATCGTTTCGATTTGCAAAGTATTCAATAATGGAGTTTATTTACCTTTGATTTGAGTTTGCATTGTTGTTAGGAGAGGCTTTGTATAACGTTGATAATTTTCGTTGGTCGATATTGTCGGAGAATACTCTGGATTTCCTTGTTTACCATCGATCGAAGGTTCGGGACGATTGTCGAAGTAAGAGAAGGTTCGGGGTATGTGTGGAGAGATGAATGACGTAAGTCAGTGATGAGGATCTTTTATTCGATTGGTGGCAGTGCGTCATTTCTACGGTATTCGAAATCTTTCCGGAAAAGAGAGAGGTTATTTAATCGTGTGCCGAGTTGCTGTGGAGATAGTAAAGTTGTTGATAGTGATTTGGAAAGTTGCTGTGAAAGTTGTTGAGTTGAGTTGAGAATTGTATGCAGTTGTTGATGTGTGCTGAATAAAAGCGGAAAACTTCATACGTCGACTTTGTGACTTGTATGCTGTTTGGACGGGTTGCGTGGATAAACGAATCTGAGTTACACAACTATCAGGAATTCAAGCATCGGGGCTGAATCAGATACTGATAGAAAACACCATCATCGAACTGAGTGTAACACCGGGGACCGTTGGGTCTATTGTATTCAGTGCCGGAACCCACAGAGTAAAGTTCTTATATAGCGCGTTAACAAATCAAAAGCTGCTCCAGGCGCTGGTAGAGAGGGGTGTGACGTTTTTTTTTTAAATTATTGCTGGGCTCTGCACAATGGACTGCTATCACCCTCTCGCCTTCTTCTATGGGGATCGCTAGTGAATCACCCTGTGAAATTACCTTAATACATTTATTTGTTTAGCTCGGTCTGTGTTTAGGCTGGGGTACAGAGATAGATAGAAAATGGTAAAAGATCACTGTCACACTAGCTTTCACACGGCTATGAAACATATGTAGTCCAGCCACTTGATAACAGTAAATATCACACATTTATTTCCTCTACACTATACACGATCTTCGAAGTACGAAACTAACTTAAAAGTTCAATTGTCAATGCGAATGGTACGCTCGCTGATAGGTTTATGCAGCTACTTCCTCATCATAGGGCACTGCATACTTTCTGCCCTAATGGTCAGAGTTCTTGAAGATTGGACTACTGTGGTCCTTTGTTACAGGTTTGGTGCACTGAGTACTTTGTACTTAACTCAGTGTTCGAAGAGCTGTGCTGGGGTGGAATCTGTGACAAGCTGTGTTGTCGTGGCGTCTTCTCCCGGTGGTTAGACTGGTGGGCTATCTTCACGCAGTGTGTTCGATGCCTCGGCAGCCAACATTCGGCGACAACTTCTTTTTGTTGTTCGCCGAGTTGGGCTCACAATATAACGCCTGATCGTCTGTAGCATATGAGATGAAATTCTGCAGAACCCTGAATAATAGGTGTGTGCAGAGCGTCTCACTGAAGGTCGAAGTAGCCCTCAGTGATAGCTCCACATCTCTATACATAAGCGACGAACATTCTGCTAAGTCTGTGGTCCACTGGAATCTCCACTCTAATTTCCTATACATATATAAATATAAATCGTGGCTAACTACACACATAAAGAAATAATAATATTATAAACATTCTCGGGTACAGCCACTGGTCTGCAAGCATACATATAAGTTAAACAACAGTGGATCCGTACATAATACAACATGGCGTCGGCCGGTCGTGATCGCCACGTGTACATGCAACGTGGGACTAACAATTCTTAAGCATTGCAAATTTCACAAACATAATTCAACAATAATATAAATACATCCCGATGAAACAAAAGTATGTTCATTTACCTTCTTGACGATGTCAGGCCATGGCTAACTTGATTGAATTCATTATTTGACTGAATAATTGAATGATTGAATTTGAATATTCAACAAGCTCTGCTTTTCTGGTCTATCAGTGGAGAGATTTCTGCTCGAGTCTAACTGTGTACTGCTCGGCGGGTGACTGCAGAATGAATCTCCTATCTTTCTCCTTGAATCATCCTGGTTCTAACCTACCCTAGCTGTGTTCTCATTGGCTGAACAAATCGAAGCGGCCTAAGTAAGATGCGATGATGTCATTCGCTGCGCGTCAAGCGAGCAGTGTGTGTACACATCAGTTATACCTTCATTGTCTGCTATAGACTAACAGTAACCTTCTAAGTTTACACTGACCAAGCAAGGCAAAATCTTAAAATGTGCGGGGTAAAACTATGCTCTTGTTACAAGGGGCAGTAAGGGAAGAAGAAGAAATATGCTTTGTTTTGGTCACAAAAGGTCAGGCCGGATTTCAAAGTGACACACCCGTAGGCCCCCCAAAAAGGGATGAGAAATCTTCTGTCGTTGAGAAAGATTAAATCGGATTTCCTGCGCGCACACACGCCAGTTCCCCATAATTCTAAAATTCGAAATATAGAACTAACAGAAGAAGAAGAAGAAGAAAAAGAAGAAGAAGAAGATTCGAAATATGGAAAAGAAGAAGAAGATGAAGTAGAAGAAGAAGGAGTAGGAGGACGTGGATGATTAGAAGGTAAAGGAGGAGAAGCGGAAGAAGAAGAAGAAGAAGAAGAAGAAGATGATGATGATGATGATGATGATGATGATGATGATGATGATGATGATGATGATGATGACGATGATGATGATGATGATGATGATGATGATGATGATGATGATGATGATGATGATGATGATCTAGAAGAAGTAGAAAAAACGATAGAAACACAGAAAGTCTGAACAGAACACAAGCAAGAGAAAGAGAGCAACAAGGAAGGAACGAATAAACAAACACGCGCGCGCTCACACACGTGACAGCAACAACCAAAGTAACCAGCCCCACAACCAAGCAGGAACACTGGGTGAGACCTAAGCGTGGGAAATGAGAGCGAGGGGTTAAGGAAAAAAAAGGAAGGCAGAAACAGGGAGTGATTCACACACACGCACACACACACACTCACTCACACACATATCAACATGTGTCTAAGTTGTCTGATGTTCGGTGAACCGTGGCAAACGACATTCAAAACATCATAGTCCTGTTTGGTCTATTACGACACGGTTTCATCTTCAGTGATTGGCCGAACAAGAGTGTAGGCAACCTAAGAGTTATGAGAGCAAACTGGATGAAAAAAAACAGGACTGCTAGCATTCAAAATGTACAATAATGAGAAACAAATGTGTAAATAAGTCAAAGGAATGCTAATTAGCTTTCCTATATAAGTCAAAGGAATGCTAATTAGCAATCCTTTGACTTACTTACACATTTGTGTCTAATTATTATATTGAGAGGAAGATCAAGGAAAATCCCTTCGTTTGCCAAAAAATACGAAGAACACAAACGACAAACGCATGCAGTACTTCGTCTGTGATAAAGGTTTTCGAAAGAATTGTCCTAAAGCGCCTAGAAATTTTAGTTGATCCATTTTTAGATCCCTTGCAGTTCGCTTATAGAAGAAAAAGAAATGTGGAAGATGCAGTCTTGTATGTGTTGAATAAAATATATGCACACCTAGACAATGCTAATACTTGCATACGATTGATGTTTTTTTTTTATTTTAGCTCTGCTTTTAACACCATGCAATGTCATCTACGTTTAGAGAAATTGATTAGAATGAACGTTGATTTCCATACTGCTTCTTGGATATTAGATTATTTAACTAACAGACCACAATTTGTGCGCCTTGCCTCTGTATGTAATAGAACTTCTTTTACTCGTGCAATATATTCTAGTGTTCTCTCTACAAACACAGGTGCTCCCCAAGGAACAGTATTATCACCTTTTCTTTTTAGTCTATATACTTCTGATTGTAAGCATACTCAGGTGACATGCACCATTGTGAAATTTGCAGACGACACTGGCATGACAGGACTGATTACGGATGACGACGACACGACATACAGACAAGAGATTGACAGTTTTGTTTCTTTCTGTGATAAAAATTTTCTTGAATTAAATGTCGGAAAAACCAAAAAAATTATAATTGACTTTAGGCGCAAGAATGTTGTTTTTGATGAAATTTTAATTAAAGATCAACCAGTAGAAAGGGTTAAAAGTTACAAATACTTAGGAATAGTTTTAGATGAAAAATTGACATGGAACGACAACTTAGATCATATTGTTAATAAAACACACAGCCGTATCTATTGCCTGCGCAAATTAAGATCTTTCGAAATATCACAAAAAATACTGCAAATGTTTTTCACATCCGTTGTCAGCAGTGTTATGACCTTTGGCCTGTCTTGCTGGGGTGGGAATGTGACAAAGAGAGACAAAGACAGACTGGTCAAAATCATCAAGAAAGCAGGTGGGGTGGTCGGGAGTAAGCAAAACGACATACAGACTATTCACAAGAGACAGGTAGTGAAGAAAACGACAGCAATTTTGGCCGACAGAGATCATCCTCTGTACATGGAATTTGACAGTAGGTTGATAGAGAAAAGTGGTAGATATAGGGCAGTAAAGACGAAAACGACGAGACACAAACATTCATTTATTCCGACAGCCATTCAGATGTACAACGAGCAATTAGATAGGGCAAACACAAAACACACGACTATCTAACATACAGACTAGCTGCAATCCCACCTGGGCGGGACTCACTACCGCACTATAGAATTAACGTGCAGTATGCTCTTTTTAATGCTAAACTACACTTTTATGTTTTCATGTGTATAAATTCTTAAATAATAATCTTTTATACCCTTTTTATGATTGTAGTTCACTTTTGCTTACTATGTGTTATATACTTTTTGACTGCCATTGCTATAAAAAAAAGTATAATGCATGGCTAAAGATAAGTGTATGTGGTGTTTCTCTTTTGCCTGATTGTTAGCATGCCGTCTTTAATGTTGTATATTACATGTATGTTTTTATCATAATTGTGCTGAATGAAAGATTTCTTTGACGACATTGTAATTTCCATTTTATGGATTATTAAAGATTATGACTTATGACTTATGACTCGTGTCAAGATGTCCTCGTAACCGTTCGGTTGTTGGGGAGGGAAGCGTTTGGTACCTCCTTTTTCTCTAAGCCAGCTTAATGAGGGCGGTGCCAACCTCCTCTCGCTACCTGCTTTACAAGCAGATCCAGGTACCCATAAACAGATCCAGGTACCCATAAACAGATCCAGGCCCCCATTCACAGCTGGGTGGACTGGGGGACATCGCGCGCTTGTTTCAATCTTTTGGTGCCGTTTGGTGGTTGCCTTCCAAGCATGGTCACCCATCCAAGTCCCGACGTTGCTTAACGTGAAAGCTGGCTAGCGTGTGTCCAGACCACTTAGCCACTGCGCCATTGTCTCGTACTGTATCCAATACGGCTTAGAAGTTCAGGTATTGTCCAACGCGCCCAAGACATGGAAGGCACTTTCCTGTCAAGCACAGATCGATGAAATCAATAGACATCCTTTCCTCGTCGTCCTATTTCATCCAGGTGTGGACAGCAAATTCGCTCAAGACATTTCTACAGTTGACAATACGCAGAATTTGGTCCTGATTTGGCTCGGAAGAGTCCGCTGGACCTAAAGCAATAACCTTGTATTGTATACGCAGAATACTTTCAGGGCTAGAGTTTAAAGGATACTGTTCTAGAAATCAAGATGGCGTTGAGCTTGCAGACCACAGTGGGTACCAAGTGGAGAAAGCGAACGTGGCCTCAGCAAGTCTCTTGCTACGCAGTTAGCAGATAAACTACACAGTGACGCTCTTGGGGTGTTTTGGGGTATTTTCTACTTTGTAAGTTGTTAAGTCCTTTCTTTCATTTGGCGTTAGCTTGGTCAACTTTGGTCGTTAACCAACTTACTTCGTGGTATTTTTTCCACCAATATCGAGCTCTGCTAAAAAACAAAAAAATAAAAAAAAATTAAAAAAGGCAAAATCCCTGAAGAGTAAGTCACTATACTATTAAAACAGAAAATCGACAGATGGACGCGCTTTGAACCTGACTGGTAATTTGGGGGAATTAGCATCCATTATCGGAAGTTTTAGCAAGTGTTCAAAATGGCGGGTCTACACTCACCCTTGGCGATATAGCAGACAGGGATAGCCATCCCGCGAAAAAGAGGGGTTAGGAACAAATCAACACTGGACCACTAGAGCAATCATTCGGCTACAAGGTGGACAAGTGAACGTTTTCCACTGTTATCTTGCCTAACACCGATTTCGAATCGGAGTCATCAGTGTGGACTACCACTGGGCTGCAGCAGCAGAACATCTCTATTGGTTTAATAACTTATAACTACTAACATTGGGGTTCGTAATCCAGGTCCTGTGGGTGCAGGTCCCTGTGCAGAGGATGGATCGGCGAACTATTTCTTGTCGGTCGCAACGCGGAAGTATTTCCGGAGTCGTGCGCTTTTACAGACGCATGACACCACGGTTAGCTGTGTTCCAAAGTGCTTGGGAAAGTGTTAAAATGCAACAGTGTTCAATGTCAGCTCTTTCTCTCTCTCTCTCTCTCTCTCTCTCTCTCTCTCTCTCTCTCTCTCTCTCTCTCTCTTTACTTTATTTATTATTTATTTATTATTTTACTTATAAACTACCCCTCCCTCGCATTGATTTATACAAAAACAGCCTATCATTTAATGGAGCTGCTGTATGGAACTCTCTCCCTCTGGAGTGTAAACATTGCGACACAATATTTTCTTTCAAAAATAATCTATATAAGCATCTGGAAAATTAATTATAAAAGTGATATATTTTAATATGATAACAGATTTTCAAGTAAATATTTTTTTTAATATTATTATTATATATTTATTTATTTATTTATCTATTTATTCTTGTTGTTGTTGTTATTGTTATTATTTTTTTCATTAAGATATTCTTGTTATAATAATAGTGATGATAATGGTGGTGATGGTGGTGTTAGTAGTAATAATAGTACTCCTATTATTATTGTAATTGTTATTATTCATATAATTGCAATTGTTATTATTATTATTATTATTATTATTATTATTATTATTATTATTATTATTATTATTATTATTATTATTATCTTGATTTCTTTTAAAAATTATTATTCTTTGGGTAGGGGATAGTGAAGGGTGGTTGCCTACAATTATTTAAAGATAATGATGAAGATGTTGGTGTGATTGTGTGTGCATGTGTATGATTTCTATGATTTCCAAGTTAATGTTAAAGTTATTTACTGTATTAATTTGTTAAGGGACAGATTGGAAGATTAGACTTATTAATTAGTCTAAAATCTTTATCCCTAATAAAAAAGTTTCAAAGTTGCTCTCTCTCTCTCTCTCTCTCTCTCTCTCTCTCTCTCTCTCTCTCTCTCTCTCTCTCTCTCTCTCTCTCTCTCTCTCTCGTGTGGGTTTCTATCCGTGTGTATTTGTCTTTGGGCATGTCTGTTTGCCTGTGTCTGTCTGTCTGCATGTCTTGTGTTTGTTTCCGTGCGTATTTGTCTTTGGCAATGTCTGTCTGTCAGTCTGTCTCTCTCTCTCTCTCTTTCTCTCTCTCTCGCCCTACCCCCACCCCCATCCTCCATCTCTTTCAATATCCGTTACGTAAAAGTAGTTCGTTCTGGTGCACCAAAGAGTCCTGAGCTGAACCCGCTCCCATTATGAAAATTGTCAACATGTTTAGTAGATGCTTTAAACTTTAATGTGAATTACTTTCTCCGCCTTTAGTTAGTATTTTTTCTTAGTTAGTTTGGTTTGTCATTAGCACAGTGACCCGAATCTTGGGTTTGGTCTGCTGACTTCAATATCATCAATGTGAATGGGTGATTTGCTAAATGGAAAACAAAATCAATAGAGGAGGAAGACAGACAGACATACAGACAGAGAAGAAGAAGAAGAAGAAGAAGAAGAAGAAGAAGAAGAAGAAGAAGAAGAAGAAGAAGAAGAAGAAGAAGAAGAAGAAGAAGAAGAAGAAAAAGAAGAAGAAGAAGAAAACAAAAAGAAGCAAAGAAAAAAAGGAAAGAAGAAGAAGAAGAAGAAGAAGAAGAAGAAGAAGAAGAAGAAGAAGAAGAAGAAGAAGAAGAAGAAGAAGAAGAAGAAGAAGAAAACAAAAAGAAGCAAAAAAAAGGAAAGAAAGAAAGAGAAGAAGAAGAAGAAGAAGAAGAAGAAGAAGAAGAAGAAGAAGAAGAAGAAGAAGAAGAAGAAGAAGAAGAAGAAGAAGAAGAAGAAGAAGAAGGAAATGAAGAAGAAGGAAAAGAAGAAGAAGAAGAAGAAGAAGAAGAAGAAGAAGAAGAAGAAGAAGAAGAAGAAGAAGAAGAACAACAACAACAACAACAACAACAACAACAACAACAACAACAACAACAACAACAACAACAACAACAAGTTGCTACAGACAGAGAAGAAGAAGAAGAAGAAGAAGAAGAAGAAGAAGAAGAAGAAGAAGAAGAAGAAGAAGAAGAAGAAGAAGAAGAAGAAAGAAAGAAAGAAAGAAAGAAAGAAAGAAAGAAAGAAAGAAAGAAAGAAGCAGCAATAGCACCAACCACAACTACAACTGCTGCTACTACTACTACCACTACCACCACAACCGTACTTATCAACACTACAACACTGAAACCACTAACCGTCACCAACACTATTACCTACAATAGCCACAACCACCAACACTCCTACATCTGCAGTCACCATCACTATACCTCCAAGCCAACACAACCCCGAACCTCCATCACCACCACCACCACCTCCAGCAACTACATTTTCAACCCCCATCACCACCACCAAAAACAACTACTACATGTACACCATCGCCAACAACAACATCACCACCACCAACACATTCTCACCGCTGCAGCTCCCACTAGTACTGACGGTATAAAGGTAAGTGGACACCACTACCACCACCACCCTTTCCAACAACATCATATTCATCGTGCTGCTGCTGCTGCCAATACAAGCGATGATAAAATAGCCACCGTGGACAACAAGTTATTACTTCTGGCAGACAAAAAGATGTCGATCCTTGTCGAGAAAAATGGCACGTCCCGCATTGAGAGGGCTTGGGCAGTCCATGGCATTAACTCCAAGATTGAAAGACATCTTGTTCTGCCTCTTCTGCCAAGACCAGACAAGTTGAGACTGTTGTGCAGCGCGGTGCACGAGTCGGGGGTGGTCGGCGCCAGGGCAGTTGCTGAGAACGCTAGTTTCCAATAACGGAGATTGCGCGTTCGATCTCCGCCGGGGACGATATATACAAGTACGCCGAAGGTCGCGGAGTTCGCTTCGCGCAAGGGGTTGAGCTTAGTGACTTTGGTACCAGACTATTCAGATCACCGAGCTTTCTCCGAGGTATTCAGGTTTCCACGCTTCCTTCAATAAAGGTACTGGAGACAGCCAGGCTAACATTTCAAAATAAAATTAGATTTCCTTTTCGTCATTTAACAAGGGATCCCCCTGCCTTTACACCCCCTGTTTAAGTAGTTAATGTGAGTTTGTTGTGTATGTGAGAGTGGGTGAACCATGTGAGCGTGTATTTTCGTACAGATTGCCGCAATTCGAGAATTTTGTTTACTTCTGGGTAAGGCGTAGTCGCAGCCTGTGGCGCGCCCAAACCCAACCTACCTAATATTAGTGGTGTTTTTGAAATTTTGCTGGGGCAGCAAACCGGAGTACCCGGAGAAAACCCCCGAGACGTTGCCCGAGTCGAAAGTTAATAATATTCGGAGAAACAAAACACCCAGATGCTGGATCGATCCCACACCTGTCAGGCGCCATTGGTTTCTGGCCTGTGGACAAGGCAAGTTAGTCCCGCCTTAGCCCACTTGGCCACAACGCTCGCTATATAACAACCATTATTATTATTATTATTATTATTATTATTATTATTATTATTATTATTATTATTATTATTATTATTATTATTATTATTATTATTATTATCATTAAGCTAGGTATGGGGCGTGATTGTGTTTTTAAAGTACAAGACTTACATGTAACAGGTCTCACAGAATTGTCTGGGGGCACTGCTGTATTCTCCATCACCTCATTATACTATTGATAACAGTATTGGGTGCAATTATTATCAATATGAAAACATTAAACATTTAAATTCCTTTCAGTTTGCAAGTATTTATATATTAATTAATTTATGTATTTATTTATTTATTTACTTTCTCGATCGTTTGAGCTCTTTATGACATTTCGTCTAGGATTGCATTAGCCGTTCTTACTTGCATCTTTGTGACCGTATTAGCTTTTTCATTTGTTCCCTTAAAAAAGCCACTAACGCAGGGTCTGGAGTACCAGATTTTCTTGACCTTGCATTTCTGGTTCGTCTGCTATGCCAGACGAGTGGAGACCTCCTGTTGATTGAAGACTGGATTCTAACAAAGCCAACCATAGTGATGCTCTATAATACTACAAGTAGTTCTTCGTCGGCGAGTTGAGATCTTTTCGCATGTTTGTATCAACTTTCGACTCCGAACCCATTCCCACCTCCAACCCCCACGCCATCCTCCTTCATCACCTTCCTCACTCTTTGCCCTAACCAACTGTCTGACACCCTGATGGCCTTAGAAACATTGTTCAACATTGCTCGACCAGTTAATTTTATTATTTCGAGGTTGCAACAAACTTGTCACCGAGCGGGGTAGCCATTACTCCTTCGAAAGAGAGTATACCGCCGAGGGTCTAGTCTGTGCACGCACTCATTCCATCTCATGGACTTTAAAGATCCTGACGCTCATGTCCTAGATGGGTTATCAGTCAAATAAATACACCCAGTAAGCACCAGGTCCTCCGTCTCCCAGGATGGTGCTCAGTTGCATGTGGCGTCGCCGGAGGCAGCGGTTTAGAGTTAGATCTTGAGTAGACGAGCGGAGTATTTGACTCACGACTCTTGTTCACCACCTTGAGAACACGGCCCGACCTGCACTGTTAATTTCATTTATCGGCCGTAATAGGGAAATAAACAATATTTGCCATGAAAGGCGGGGAAGCGTGTTAATCGTAAACCGGTTTGCCGGCTACTAGTGCCACGACACTCTCTGCAAAGTCACTGCCACTGACTTGCATAAAATGCCTGCCTACAATGTGGTCCTGCTCACCACCAAAAGCAGAAGACGACTGGTCAGCCGGGGAGAACAAATGTCGTGACGCCTTGTCCTGCATAACTCAATGGCCACTCCAAAGATTCTGCACAGCAGGAGCCACCCAAGGCTAGTCTAACCAACAATTGAAAGGTAGACAACCTCTCTCCCAAGCTTGAACCAGTCGCCTCCCTTTCCGCCACACTTGTATTGGCCAGCGCCTTGAGCAGCTCCTAAGGTGGAAAAGCTTTACATACAAAATGAGAAACGATGCTTGATAATGACATTCTATTCTGATTTTTAGCTCAAGAATCGATCAAGCTCAAAAAGCGCAGATGAAAACAGAAGCGTCTTAAATATTTTTTTAAAATTCAAAATCGCGCACTTACCACCCGAAAAACAGCTATTCAGAGAAAGAAAACCCAAGCACACTCCTGGAATTTCAAAGAAAAACAGACGGGTTGCTGGAACTATTTTCGCATTCGATTGTTTTCGAACAGATGGAAGATTTACTGTTGTTTTTTGTTTTTCTACTTTGACTTCTGCGTACTTGCGCATTCGTGTAACGCATAAAGAGGATCTGAAGTAATATTTTCAAACTTCTGTACTACACAGCATGATCGTTGAAGAGATTATTAACCCCCATTACCGCGATGAGAGCTACCTGATAGGAGTATAAAAATAGGTTTGCAGTATAAATAAGCACACCCACACACTGTCTTCCCAAATTGCATGCCCGAAGGGGACTAGCACAGGCTCCAGCCGATTTATTCAGCAGGTTCCTATCCTATCCTGTCCCATAACCCGAAGGTCGTAGGGGCACCACAGATGATCGTTTAACCAGCATACTCCATCTTTCTCTGTCCTCAGCAGCCCTCATGGCTTCGCTCAGTGTCAAACCAGTCCATTCTCGAATGTTGTCCTCCCACCTCTTTTTCGGTCTCCCCCTTATTCTACCTCCTTGCACTGTGCCTTGCAGAATGGTCTTTGCAAGGCCTGATGATCTGGTGACGTGGCCATACCATCGGAGTTTCCGTTTCTTCACCACTGTGAGCAGGTCATCGTGTTGTCCAATGGCTTGTGTGATGGTCTGTCGGACTTCGTCGTTGGTGATGTGTTGGGTATAGGAAATGCACAGAAGTCTTCTGTAGCACCTCATCTCCATGCTTTGTATTCTTCGTTGGAGATCTGCTGTGAGGGTCCATGCTTCGCAAGCATATAGGAAGATGGAGATGACCAGAGAGCGCAGCAGTCTTACTTTGGAATGTAGACTGATGGTTCTGTCTTTCCAAATGGGCTTCAACCTTGTCAGGGCAGCAGTTGTTTGTGCGATCCTGGAGAGGACTTCCTGTCGAGACCCATTGTCTGACACAATGGCTCAGCAGGTTAGGATGTAGTTTATGCAGTCAGTGGTATAAATATTCTAGGCTCGTACGACTGTGTTTAACTGTCAGTACTTGCAATGTCCACTACGGCGTGTTGCACAAGAAGCCAAGTGCTGATTATTTCAGGTCACCGAGGGGTTTTCTCCGGGTACTCCGGTTTTATCCATCCCTTCTCTAATGGTTTTGGTTGCAGACAATCCAAAATTTCCCTCCCTGCTCATTTTGGGAGTTGGTGATATTGTATCAACACCATGACCACCACCTTCAACTCATTTGTTATAGATGCCGCCACTGAAATCCTTGGCAAGCACCGCCCAAAGAAGAAACCGTGAATCACACCTGGACGTTTGGACCTGCGTGACAAAAAGAAAAAGAACACCTCCTAGGGAGCTGATGCCTACCAAAACATCAACAATGACATCCGAAAAGGCATGCGCACAGCAAAGGATAACTGGATAGAAGAGCAATGCCTATCTTCTTATCCTATCCTGTCCCTTAGGGGCACCACAGATGATCGTTTAACCAGCGTACTCCATCTTTCCCTGTCCTCAGCAACCCTAATAGTTTCGCTCAGTGTCAAACAAGTCCGTTCTCCAATGTTGTCCTCCCACCTCTTTTTCGGTCTCCCTCTACTTCTACCTCATTGCACTGTGCCTTGCAGGATGGTTTTGCAAGACCTGATGATCTGGTGACATGGTCATACCATCGGAGTTTCCGTTTCTTCACCACTGTGAGCATGTCATCTTGTTGTCCAATGGTTTGTGTGATGGTCTGTCGGACTTTATTGTTGGTGATGTGCTGAATATAGGAAATGCCCAGAAGTCTTCTGTAGCACTTCATCTCCATGCTTTGTATTCTTCGTGGTAGGTCTGCTGTGAGGGTCCATGTTTTACAAGAGTATAGGAATATAGAGATGACAAGGGAGCGCAGTAGCCTTACCTTGGAATGTAGGCTGAGGGTCCTGTCTTTCCAAATTGGCTTTAACCTCGCCAGGGCAGCATTTGTTTGTGCGATCCTAGAGAGGACGTCCTGTCGGGACCCATTGTCTGATACATTACATTACTTTACATGGTTATTGCTTTAGGTCCAGCGGCTTGTCTGATACAATGGCTCCTAAATATTTGAAGCTATTCACTGCGTTGAGGTATTGGCCTTGGACTTTGATGTCCATGTTGATGCCATTGGTGTTGTTGGTCATCATTTTGGTCTTTTCTGTACTTATTTCCACTCCAAAGGCTCTTTCATACATCTTTTCTCACGGTCCAATAATTTTTTCAGCTATCTACGTTTATCGCGAAGATTCGATCGATAGTAAACAAGCAACCCTAGAAGATTCTCCAATAATATCGACCAACAAAAATCATCAACATTATACCAAGCTTTCTTCTAACAACAACGCAAAAGTAAATCAGAGGTAAATATATTGTTATTGAATGCTTTGCAAAACAAAACGATCGGATCTGTCGTGCGCGTCTCACATGTACCATCATGCGCGTTTCAACGTAACAACCTCTCAGAGTTCTTTGAACTTTCTGCTGCATTTGGCTTTCCCCTTACTATTGGGGAAAAAACCACCCATCAAAGTTGTGAATTTTCTCCCTATTGGACCACTTGACAGGGCAGGATGATTGATGTATGGAGTTTGACAAAAGCAAGCATACTTATTGGAGAAAAAAAGTCCTTGGCCCTGATCACCCATGTTGGACCTTTCTACTGCATACGACTGTTTCATTCCAGGATCTTAATGTGTAAATATTTACCGTAGGATCCTAAAACAATCTATACAGCGAGCCTTATGCATGGGTTTACGCTCAATCTCTTTTTCTCTAGTTCTGCTAGTTTAGATTTCACCCGCTTAACTATAAGAACGCCACATTTTTAGAAATAAAGTGTATAAAGTAGTGTCCAGATTGAAAGAATAAAGAGTTTCTACATTCTCTATGTCCAGATGGAAAGAATACAGAGTTTCTCCATTCTCTGTGTCCAGATGGAAAGAGATGGAAAGAATACAGAGTTTCTCCATTCTCTGTGTCCAGATGGAAAGAATACAGAGTTTCTCCATTCTCTGACAATGTCCAGATGACAGTATAAATCGAGGCCTATACTGGGATCGTACGCTCGGAAGTCTTTAGAGATCCTGACGCTCATGTCCAAGACAGGATGACGCCAGGAATACCAGTACAATCTGAAATACACACCAATCCAACAAATCTGCATTAGTCATCAGAGGATTTCCACACAACCGTTTGTGTCGCAATAACAACCCAATAACAACCCAAATTCTAGATCGTGTTCCAACCCCCACTCTCTCCCTCCTGTCCTGGATGGCGCTGTTCTTGCGTCTGCTGTGCTGAAATGGCAGTCCGAATTTCGCGACGCATTGGGGAATACAATCGATTTTGAGCCCAGAGAAATGATATTGATGTTGAAATACGAACCACCATTCCAGGCGAGTTTTCTACCACTGAAAGTCCCTGCCAGCTAGCCCGGCATCGGAGCGGAGGGATCTGGATGAAAACTGATTGGTTCCAGGAATGACAGTGATTACTAGAAGATGATCTGTCTGTTTCAGATTTACGTCTGGCCGTCGTCGTGTTGCACAGCTATTATTGCTGATTTGCCGAGGGATGTGGCAGAAACGTTTAGGATGCCCCCTCCAGTCCTTCCCCCCCCCATTCCCCAAAAATCAGCGGGATAAGCACAGCGTCGTGTTCCTTTAATTCTAATGTAGTTAACTGCCCCACGTCCCTGTACTCTCAGGTCTAAATTATACAAGATCAATGTTCATCAAGGTCAATATTCCTTTATAGGTCTTTGTACAAAATAAAAAAGGCACTTAAATCATGTGGGAACATAGCCCTGGGGTGGGGTGTGTGTGAAAGACATAATCTGACGTAAACCTAAGTGAACATAGACCTCAAAGAACACAGACCTGAGGAAACACACAAAGGGGACACACTGACCTCGGAGAACATAGACGTACTCCCCTATGTTCAAAGACACTAACCTTGTGGTCGTAGGCGGGAGAGAATTGTTAAAGACATCTCTCTTCCTCTCTCTCCGGTCTCACATTCATGAGGTTGGCTCTAGATTATTAAAAGACCCCCAATTCAAAGGCTTTGTATACTTTTGGCGACCATGAGCTTAACCTACATTTCTCATCGCTGTTACAAGAAACAATTGTAGCCGAGCGGAGTATTTGACTCCAGCCTCTCGGCCATCACCATGAGAACACGGCCCAACCCCAACTGTTATTTTCATTAATCCCTCGTAAGAAAGATATACAAGTTCCTGCCCTGCAAGGCGGGGAGGCGCGTTGCTAGTAAAGCAGATTGCCGGCTACTAGTGCCACGACACTCTCTGCAAAGTCACTGCCACTAATCTGCATAAAATGCCTGCCGACAAAGTAGTCCTGCACACCACCAAACGCAGAAGACGAATGGTCAGGCAGGAAAACCATATGTCGAGTCGCCTTGTCCTAGCCACACCGAAGGATTCTGCACAGCAGGAGCCACCCAAGGCTAGACTAGCCAGCAAATGGAAGGTAGACAACCTCTCCCAAGCGTGAACAGTCGCCTCCCATTCCGTCACACAACGATAAAGCGGGCTTTCGTTGTTCAGACCAACGGCTAAAGTTTGAATTTTCCATGTTTTGGTTCTGACAGGGAGTGGTTTCCCCTGTTTAACGGTACACCACTACACTGTACTATCTACTAGATGATACGTCCTACCATAGAAAGGTAGCTAGCGGTAGTTATTAATATGCACAAAAAATAACAATACATTCCATAGAATAGTGTTTTTTGCTGCGAGATAAAATTGTGTCAGTGGGACAGCAGTCATTGTGAATGGTAAACGGATCCGTGGAGGGGGCGTGTTGAGAGGGGGTCTCTTTAAATAGAGGTTCAAAGTTCACAGTGTCTCCAAAACCTGTCGATCGAAAGAGTGAGATAATAAATAACCTGTCCTATCTTACGCTTGTCCAGGATCCGAAGCCGCCCAAACTGCCCACTTGCGACCTTCGGGCTCATAGTCTGACGCCCAGCAGACTTTATAAACCTCTGTTTTATCAGTCAGTTATATGCGCAATAGCCATATCTTATTCCACTCGTTGCTTTACCTAAGCCCGATCAGCCGTGAAAAAGAAAGAAATGCGATAGTTGACGTTTCCACTTTTCTTCAAGGCCAGCTTCGTGAGGGCGGTTCAGATTTTCTCTCAGCCAAAGCTGTAGCTAAAAAAAGGGGTCCCTTTGTGCCGACATCGTTACATGCTGAGTAAGCAATGATCGACATTTGGACGAGAGATAACCCTTTTAGCCAATTGGACGCTAATGTAGCGAGAGCCACAGTGGGGTATTTAACAACGACGAAGGAACATAACTCCAATATCACTATTGAGTGGCATTTGGAAGGGAGATAAACCTGTCAACGTTGAACACTTTTGTAGTGAGCAGCTCAAGAGACCTTTTCCCCCCGTAGGGGTGCCGGGGGTTTCAGTATAAATAGTATCCCCACTTTCTGGAAATTTAGTGCTTTAAATTCCCACTGTCGCTGTCTTTCTCCTTTGTTCTTTCTCATTCCCACTCTGTTCTATCAATCTACTATACTATCATCTTCTTTGCTAGACCAGTCACCTACCCTTTTTCTTGAAAACTCTTATGGGACAAAACTCCTCATCCCCCCGTGGAGGTGCATGGGGGTTTCAGTATAATAAGTATCCCCACTTTCTGGGAATTTAGTGCTTTAAATTCCCACTGTCGTCTTTCTCCTTTGTTCTTTCTCATTCCTACTCTGTTCTATCAATCTAATATACTATCTTCTTCCTCGCTAGATCAGTCACATACCTTTTTTCTTAAAAACCCTTCCGGGACAAAACTTCTCACTTGTGTGTGAGGTCTGTTAGATCAGCTTGGAAATATTGGACGCTTTCTGCCAGGTGGTCACCGGGGCTTCCTATGATGTTATTATTTGGCAATGTAGGCATTTTATATGTATGTGTTTTGTTGATATTTTATAGTGATGTTTATATTCTACTTTGTTTTTGTAAACGGGGGTTCCATAAATTAGAGTATAGCCTCAGCGTCCCCTGCGTGGGATGTCTTTATTGCAAAGTGACCGGCTGGTGGAGTGCCTTCAGTGTTGTTTCGGAAGATCTTTTATGCGGATCAGGGGCGAGTCCTCTTTCAGCGAAGTTGTGGTCTTGATTTTGTGGTCCTGATTCGGCTATACTGGTCCTGATTTGGCTCGGAAGAGTCCGCTGGACCTAAAGCTATAATCATGTAATGCAATGTAATAGATCTTTTGCCGTTAATTACTTCCCTTGACATCATCGCGTGCCGAAGAGTTCAGTCTGGCTGGAACGTTGCCCTATGTTTAGTGTGTATGTGCGAGCGCCTTGTTGTCATTGCAAGAGCTTGTCCATAGTGTCATATTCACTCATAATGTTATATGAAATACCGTATTGACAAACAATAACGTGCTATTGATTTATAAATGTCTTGTTAGTTAATTGTATATGAACAGCCTTTTGTGTAAAAGGTGCAGTTTATGGGTGATTTCTCCACTATCAGCTCTGTCAAATGCATGCACTTTGAAACTAAAGGGGGGAGGGAGAGAGAGAGAGAGAGAGAGAGAGAGAGAGAGAGAGAGAGAGAGAGAGAGATTAAATAAAACTGAATGATTTGTTGTGTTTTATGCACCTGCTCGCGACAGAAGGGTAACGTTTAATGTTTATTCAAAGCGTTTTCTTCAAATGGTAATTGTTTCTAGTCAGAAATTCCCCTCCGGCAATGGCGTGCCTGAATTTGCGTAACTCTACGTAGCCTGAAACTGGCTGCGTCCAAATGTCGCTCAGATAGTAGGCTACAGCTCGAAGTCACCGGCCAGGTGCAACGACCACGTGCTTGGGGCCAAGGCAAGACACACTGTACTCGTGGATTTCGGCTGTGGCCAACAGACTGGAGAGGATTGGGCCCTCCCAGGTCAAGCAGGATTCAGGGCAGGGCGAAGTACCACTGAACAGGTTTTCAACCTCAGTATAATCTGCGAGAAATACCTACAGCCCCAACAACATCTATATCATGTGTTTGTCGACTTCAAGAAAGCGTTTGACCGAGTCTCGCATGCAGCTCTGTGGGCAACCATGAGAGTGTACAACATCAGCCCTAAAATTACTGAAGTGATCAAAAGCCTGTTTTCAACCTCAGTATAATCTGCGAGAAATACCTACAGCCCCAACAACATCTATATCATGTGTTTGTCGATTTCAAGAAAGCGTTTGACCGAGTCTCGCATGCAGCTCTGTGGGCAACCATGAGATTGTAAACATCAGCCCTAAAATTACTGAAGTGATCAAAAGCCTGTATGACAGGGCTACCAGTGCAGTCCTCCACAGCGGCGCCGTCGGGAACTGGTTCGGTGCGGCGGTCAATGTGCGTCAGGGATGCCTACTCTCTCCGGCACTCTTTTACATCTTCCTAGAGCGCATCATGTGGGGTGCCCTTGCAGATCACGAAGGCACAGTAAGCATAGGGGTATAGCAATCGCCAACCTCCGTTTTGCAGATGACATTGATGGATTGGCTGGAGAGGAACAAGAACTTGAACAGCTGGTACATAGGCTTGACACCACCTCCAGAACCTATGGAATGGAAATAAGTGCAGAGAAGACCAAAATGATGACAAACAACACCAAAGGCATCAACATGGATATCAAAGGCCAAGGCTAATTCATCAACACAGTGCATAGCTTCAAATATGTAGGAGCCATTGTATCAGACAGTGGGTCCCGACAGGAAGTCCTCTCCAGGATCGCACAAACTGCTGTCCTAATAAGGTTGAAGCCCATTTGGAAAGACATTACCATCAGTCTACATTCCAAGGTAAGGCTGCTGCGCTCCCTTGTCATCTCCATCTTCCTATACGCTTGCAAAACGTGGACCCTTACAGCAAACCTACAACGAAGAATACAAAGCATGGAGATGAGGTGCTACAGAAGACTTCTGAGCATTTCTTATACCCAGCACATCACCGACAACGAAGTCCGACAGACCATCACACAAGCCATCAAACAACACGATGACCTGCTCACAGTGATGAAGAAACTGAAACTCCGATAGTATGGCCACGTCACCAGAGCATCAGGTCTTGCAAAGACACGGTGCAAGGAGAAAAAGATATGGGAGGACAACATTCAAGAATGGACTGGCTTGACACTGAGCGGAGCCATGAGAGTAGCCGAGGACAGAAAAAGATGGAGTACGTTGGTTAAATGATCGTCTGTTGTGCCCCAACGACCTCCGAGTTACGGGATAGGATAGGACAGGATAGGATAGGATAACGCTTGACCTTTGGACCAAGTTGAAGGTCCTTTAAAAGGAAACCGGCCTACTCAAAATATGACAAGGTGACCTATCTTCACCTCTCTTTCATCTCTCACACGTCGGTCCCCCCGGACTCTAGCTTTCCCTTCCTGTAAAATCTCTTCTCAGCGGTGCAGTACATTCTGCCTGCAATGTCAGTTCAAAGCACGCTCAACAGGGCGCAGATACGCTGGGTGAAGTAAATGGGATGTTGAAAGTAAAGACGGAACGCAGGAAAGAGACATGACAGGAAACGAACAAGATGGCACGACATTCAAATGTATTTCCAGACACTCGCATACACAAAACATTTTCCAAAATGTTACTTTCGTTGCCGTTGTTGCGACTGGGCATTATCCTAACGAAGTCAAAGGGAAAGCATGGAACGATAGACCACTATCTCAACTATCTGAAAGCAAAACATTACCAAAGCCGGCTTAGCCAATTTTTAGATAAGTGTTTACGAAGTCCGAAAGACCATCACACAAGCCATTGGACAACACGATGACCTGCTCACAGTGGTAAAAAAAACGGAAACTCCGATGGTATGGCCACGTCACCAGATCAACAGGTCTTGCAAAGACCATCCTGCAAGGCACAGTGCAAGGAGTTAGAAGAAGAGGGAGGCCGAAAAAGAGGTGGGAGGACAACATTCGAGAGTGGACTGGTTTGACACTGAGCGAAACGATCAGGGTTGCTGAGGACAGGGAAAGATGGAGTAAGCTGGTTAAACGATCATCTGTGGTGCACCTACGACCTCCGAGTTACGGAATAGGATAGGTTTAGAAAATGGTGAAAAATGACCTTGACCTTACAAATACAAATATGTCTATCTAACATGCTTAGCAATAGTTACAGCATCCGCAAAGTATACATGACGAATTTTTGTTTAATTATTCTGGAGATAAGTTCAAAAGTGTTTGTTTTTTTATTTAATTTTTACAAAAACTGTGACATTCTGAGCGACAACCTGATTGCTAACTGAAGGAGTGCTCATAATTTGAAGTAACTTTTACCAAAACTCAACCAAATGGGTTCAGCCGTTATTGAGATAGTGAGCAAAACGTCTTTAGCAACAAAATGACTCGTGACCTTGATCCTTGCTGTAGAGTACATGTGACCTTGACACTTGCTGTAGAGTACATGTGACCTTGATCCTTGCTGTAGAGTACATGGTGACCTTGATCCTTGCTGTAGAGTACATGTGACCTTGATCTTTGTTGTAGAGCACATGTGACCTTGATCCTTGCTGTAGAGTACATGTGACCTTGATACATGCTGTAGAGTACTTGTGACCTTGATCCTTGCTGTAGAGCACATGTGACCTTGATCCTTGCTGTAGAGTACATGTGACCTTGATCCTTGCTGTAGAGCGCATGTGACCTTGATCCTTGTTGTAGAGTACATGTGACCTTGATCCTTGCTGTAGAGTACATGTGACCTTGATCCTTGCTGTAGAGTACATGTGACCTTGATACTTGCTGTAGAGTACATGTGACCTTGATCCTTGCTGTAGAGCGCATGTGACCTTGATCCTTGTTGTAGAGTACATGTGATGGCAATGGAGATAGGCCACTACTGACCTGGGTAAAGTCCATATGACGTTTGGTCAAAATCCGTTCCTTGAGATATCTGTGTGTGTGTGTGTGTGTGTGTGTGTGTGTGTGGGTGTGTGTGTGTGTTTGAGAGAGAGAGAGAGAGAGAGAGAGACTTTGACTTGACTTTTGACAGTTTTTTTTATACAGTTTGGGGAGGTGGTTTACAATGGGAAGAAATAAACATAAAGCAACACACACACACCCAAATCACACACACACATACGCATACACATTTAGAGAGATAGACTGTATATGCGCGTGTGAGCGTGCATGTATGTGTGTTTGTGTGTGTGTGAAAGAGAGTATTAGAGTCATTAGTTTTTATATATAAGAATACTGTTAATAGTTAATGAATTTTCATCGTTTTGCTTTATAGTGAAATTTATTCTGTGTTGATGTAAGCGCTTAGAGCTAAAGCCTAGGTTAGGCGCATAAATAATAATAATAATAATAATAATAATAATAATAATAATAATAATAATAATAATAATAATAATAATATATGCTTGCGAAACATAGATTCTCACAGCAGACCTAAAACGAAGAATACAAAGCATGGAGATGAGGTGCTGGAGAAGACTTCGGAGAATTTCCTAAACCCAGCACATCACCAACGACGAAGTCTGACAGACCATCACACAAGCCATTGGCCAACACGATGACAGACTCACAGTGGCGAAGAAACCAAATCTGCGATGGTATGGCCACGTCACCAGAGCATCAGGCCTTGCAAAGACCCTCCTGCAAGGCACGGTGAAAGGAGGCAGCAGAAGAGTGAGACCGAAAAAGAGGTACGATGACAACATTCGAGAATGGACTGGATTGACACTGAAGAAAGCCATGAGGGTTGCTGAGGCCAGAGAAAGACGGAGTACGATGGTTCAGATCATCTGTGGTGCCCCAATGATTTTCGAGTTACGGGACGGGATAGGATAGGAATAATAATAATAATAACAACAACAACACTAATAATAATAATAATAATAATAATAATAATAATAATAATAATAATAATAATAATAATAATAATTAATAATAATAATAATAATAATAATAATAATAATAATAATAATAATAATAATAATAATAATAATAAAATTAATAATAATAATAATAATAATAATAATAATAATAATAATAATAATAATTAATAATAATAATAATAATAATAATAATAATAATAATA
The DNA here is from genome assembly GCA_036898135.1 of Oncomelania hupensis. Taxonomy (NCBI): domain Eukaryota; kingdom Metazoa; phylum Mollusca; class Gastropoda; order Littorinimorpha; family Pomatiopsidae; genus Oncomelania; species Oncomelania hupensis. The sequence continues at coordinate 2,611,601 of CM072519.1, read as the reverse complement.
ATAATAATAATAATAATAATAATAATAATAAAATTAATAATAATAATAATAATAATAATAATAATAATAATAATAATAATAATAATAATAATAATAATAATAATAATATGGCTTCCAACGGACCGACCGACATTTGGCTCGTTTTTATTCGCCCCGACTGTTTCAAAGTATTTCCAGACGCGTCTGAAAATTTAAAAAGCTAGAAATGGCAGAGAGAGGGACGGGAGTGAAAATCAAACAGGAAATGGGAGGGAGGGTGGGATGGGGGGGGGAGTTGAAGGTTAGAAGGGGGTGATTTGGAAAGAAGGAGCGAAGAGCACGAAGACGAATGGGGAAAACAATAAAATAAAAGGGGCATTAGCAAAATAAGATAACTTAAAAAAAATCACACACACACACACACACACACACACGCACACACACACGCACAAACGTACACACACATGACAAAAAAACAGCTTGAACATGATGAGCAGACAAAGAAGAGGGAGGGAAATTTCATTCAATTTTAAAGGTTGAGAGATGCATACAATAAGTTTTACTGAACAATGGAGCACAAAGAAGAAGAAGAAGAGAAGGATGAAAAAGAAGTAGAAGAAAAACAAATAATTTATATGGATCCATTTTGCTTTTGATAGCAGCACGTGTTAAAGTTGGCTTTTCTGAAACCAGCCTTTTCCTTTGACTACTATCAACAAAAGGAAGACGAAGGCGGTGGATGACGACGAAGAAGAAGAAGAAGAAGAAGAAGAAGAAGAAGAAGAAGAAGAAGAACAACAACAACAACAACAACAACAACAACAAAACAACAACAACAACAACAACAACAACAACAACGGCGACCATGTGTTGGGTTGGGTGTGCAATTGATTGTTTTGGAACACAGCTATGACCACCGGAGGTGCAATCTGGTGGGTTTTTTTTCTCAGCAGCAGTGTCGTGCCCCTCTCCCCCACTCCCTATGACCATCAGGGCCAAGGGGAGCAGCTCCTACCAACCTCTGACCTTCACCTACATCAATCCCAACCACCCACTCTCTACAGACTGAAATAAGGGCACCAACTTGTAAAAAGAACTACTATGATAACAATTCGATCCCAACGAATATGAATTACCATAAAGAAATGATGTACAGCCATTTCGTGTCGCCTTTGAACAGATCAAAGCAAGCAAATTAAATGACAATCCTTAAAAACTAACCCACTGCCATTACTAAATGAACTAAAATTAAAATCAACTACACTATCTTTGATGTTCGCATCTTATATAATCCACAGAGCAAAGAAGTCTTCTATCTTTTAATCACGACTAAATGAAAAATTTCCAATCAGAATCGCCATTTTTCTTTTCATTGTTATTGTGATGATAATGACGATGACGATGATGATGATGATGAGGAGGAGGAGGATGAAGAAGAAGAGGAAGAAGAGAAGGAGGAAAATGTTTTCAAAAAGTTTTCAAGATAATTAAAATTATAATTAAATTATAAGAAGACCATGTAAAAATTGATAAGAATTTGGCCCTACATTTCCAGATTGTCACGCAGCGAGAAGTATGTTGTCCGCAGATAGTTTGGATAAAATACAGATGAGAGAGTGGATTTTATAGTGGAAGTATGACAGGACCAAGTGAAAGGCAAAGACAAGGAATCAGACTCGGTACCGTCGAAAAATCGTACCTCCACCAAGAAATGTTGGATCTGTCATCAAACTGGTCATGTCAGATGGAACTGTCCTACTTTTAAAAAAAAGTCGAGCAATGCCAGTTGTGTGACGGAGGCCAGCGCCATGCCGATAGTCAACGATTTTCGATGCCAAGTCACTGCCAAGGGGATTCCGACGACAACGCTACGTGATACAGGAGCGTACATGTATATCATCAAGGATGGTTACGCTGGAAGGAAACGAAGTGTATTTCTTGTTGAATCAGATCATGAACATTTGGTACCTACCGCGTGGAGCAAACTGGAAACTCCTCACTTCCCAGGAACTGTGGAAGCAAAAGTCATACTGTCGCGATACAACCTCCATTGGGATACGTTTATACGTTGTTGAATTATGATGCTGCTGAAAGAAAACTAGGAATATTTTGTTTTGATGGTATGGCCACGTCACCCGATCATCAGGCCTTGCACAGACCATCCTGCACCGCATAGTTCAAGGAGGTAGAAGAAGATGTGGGAGGACAACATTCGAGAATGGACTGGCTTGAGACTGAGCGAAACCATCAGGGTTACTGAGGACAGAGAAAGTTGGAGCACTCTGGTTAAACGATCATCTGTGGTGCCCCTACGACCTCCGAGATACGGGATAGGATAGGTTAGATAGCTGAAGAGAGAGAATGTGTGTGTGTCTGTGTGTGTGAGTGTGTGAGTGGGGGGGGGGGGGGGGGGGGGGATGGAAGCGATAAGGCGAAAGTTGACGATGATGACGACGATGACAATAATTGCAATAATGCTGACGTTATTCCAAACATACGGGGCTAGAACCAACAATCAAAGCAATATTTCAGCAATTCGACTACGTCGGCTCAAATTCCCAATAAACTTTAAATACCAAAAAGTAATATTGTTTACAACTGGGTGATAGAAAACTTTTTCTTTTTTTAATCCGTTACACCGCTAACAGTCTTCTTCTTGTCGTTAGTCTTGACCCGTCGCCTTAGCTCAGTGGTAAGAGCGTTGGCTTGGCGCACCGATGACCCAGGTTCCCAACCCAGGGTGGTCAAGACAACGGTGGCCATTTTTTCACTGGCCATCTTAGCAGTATGACTGCTCTGGTGATTCAGTGTTGACTTAGGTCCTAACCCATTTTCCCTGGGATGGGTACGCTGGTTAAACGATCATCTGTGGTGCCCCTACGCTCTCCGAGTTACGGGATAGGATAGGATCGGATAGGTTTAGAAAATGGTGAAAAATGACCTTGACCTTACAAATACAAATATGTCTATCTAACATGCTTAGCAATAGTTACAGCATCCGCAAAGTATACATGACGATTTTTTTTTTTCAATTATTCTGGAGTGTTTGTTTTTTTTTATTTCATTTTTACAAAAACTGTGACATTTTGAGCGACGAATTGTCCGACAACCTGATTGCTTACTGAAGGAGTGCTCATAATTTGAAATAACTGTATACCAAAACTCAACCAAATGGGTTCAGCCGTTTTTGAGATAGTGAGCAAAACGTCTTTAGCAACAAAATGACTGGTGACCTTGATCCTTGCTGTAGAGTACATGTGACCTTGATCCTTGCTGTAGAGTACATGTGATCTTGATCCTTGCTGTAGAGTACATGTGACCTTGATCCTTGCTGTAGAGTACATGTGACCTTGATCCTTGCTGTAGAGTACATATGACCTTGATCCTTGCTGTAGAGTACATGTTACCTTGATCCTTGCTGTAGAGTACATGTGACCTTGATCCTTGCTGTAGAGTACATGTGATGGCAATGGAGATAGGCCACTACTGACCTGGGTAAAGTCCATATGACGTTTGGTCAAAATCCGTTCATTGAGATATCTGTGTGTGTGTGTGTGTGTGTGTGTGTGAGAGAGAGAGAGAGAGAGAGAGAGACTTTGACTTGACTTGACTTTTGACAGTTTTTAATAGGCCTCCAGCCCATACAGTTTGGGGAGGGGGTTTACAATGGGAAGACATAAACATAAATCAACACACACACACACACAAGCGCATACACATTTAGAGAGAGAGAGTGTGTATATGCGCGTGTGTGCGTGCATGTATGTGTGTTTGTGTGTGTGTGTGAGAGAGAGAGAGTATTAGAATCATTAGTTTTTATATATAAGGATACCGTTAATAGCTAATGCATTTTCATCGTTTTGCTTTATAGTGAAATTTATTCTGTGTTGATGTAAGCGCTTAAAGCTAAGCCTAGGTTAGGCGCATAAATAATAATAATAATAATAATAATAATAATAATAATAATAATAATAATAATAATAATAATAATAATAATAATAATAATAACAATAACAAAAAAATTAATAATAATAATAATAATAATAATAATAATAATAATAATAATAATAATAATAATAATAATAATAATAATAATATATGCTTACGAAACATAGACCCTCACAGCAGACCTAAAACGAAGAATACAAAGCATGGAGATGAGGTGCTGGAGAGAGACTTCGGAGAATTTCCTTGTCACGGCCCCCGAGCGGGTTCCGTGGCGTCAGCACATAAAGCGAGTGAAAGGAATAAAACTCAAACAAAATAAACTAACACAAAGATGCCAGAATACAATCACACTCTTTTATTCAACAATTAACATACAGACACAGGACAAAATGGGAACTAACCACCCTCCACCCCTAGCAAGACCCCCGTCCCAATATTAACTAACAATTACCTCCCCTTGTTTAACCCAAACAGAACTAGACAGCAACAGTTTCTTTACAAAATGTGTACAACAAAATCACAATCAGTAAATCAATCCAAAATATAAATCTTCAAATAAGAAATGATGGCGTTATGAATCTTTAATCTTGAACTATTATCCAGGTGAAGCTGTAGAGCTGAAGCACTGTTCAAATGTTTGTCAAGTAGCTCAGAGAGCTAAACAGTCTCTTTCACAATAAAGTGGATGATTCTCTACAACTAAATGAATATGTTTTTAGGTGTGGCGCAGTGCGAGTCTGTGTGTGCGTGAATTAGGTGTGAAAAATCCCTGTAATAGTGATGCCTCGACACGTAGGCAAAACACACAGCAGTGGCAGAGACCACCACCACACTTCCCTGCTGTAGAGGCAACGGCACAACCCAGGCTGGCTAGAAATCAATCAGCGTAAACATAGGCGATAACAGGTACAACATCATCATCAGCATAGTCATCAACATCAGTAACGTCAACAGCAACAAAAGCAGCCCAAACCTGTAAGCAGATACACAGTCTTAACAGTCTGCCTACAAAACATAAACACTATATAATATAACACGCCGTCCTCCGTCCGCCATCTTGACCTGTTTATGCATACAATGATAACAATACAAGATGTTATGCACACATTTCAATAATATAGATTAACCTTTGATACTTAATAATTCATACCTTCTATAAACACAGACATTTATATAAATATACATAATTATTGCAACCACACTTCATCACATAGTCCTGATTCATTCCACCTCCCTTCATCATCACCATCACTCCCAACGGTTATAACACATCACGATTATCTCCCTTCATTCATACTATCTTGCTGTGCTATACTGTAAACATGCTTTCTTCATAATCATCACTTCGTCTTCCTTCAGCATAATACATTTTATCGCTCTCTCCATACATACACCCCCACCCTCTCTCTCTCTCCCTCTCTACATTCCACCATCGTCGCCTTGACCCACCTTTACCACAACAGCAGCAACGACATTTCTCCATCACATACACAATAAGAAAACCATAAGAAAATCATATAAAATCAATAAAAATCATTATGCATCCTGAACTACATCCTCTTCCCCACATTCATCACCATCCATACGCGTACGCAGCCTCAGAGTGCGCCACTAAGGAATTGGATAACAGGGTTTACTCACCTTATAGGCCTCGGCTCGTGATACACCTTCCCAACGCAACAACACAACACAGCACTGTCACAAATACACTGGTTAGTCTTTTGAGAGTTACTTTGTCTCGCTATTGCTGGTTATTTCACTTCCAAAATAACAATTATAAATGAGGACGAGGTCACCTTAGTTCTGCAACAGAAACTAAGTCTCGGTGGGTGTTCAATAGAGAACTACACGCACCTTAGGAAAACAACCCTACATTAATTCACAAATGGCAGTTAATATTCCTCCTCTTTCGAATTCTAAGCATCCTTACCCCGACGAGGGCGTAAGACCTTGGGTGGCTTGTATAAACAATAATCACACCCTTCCACACAGAACCTATACTACTATGACCTCTGTCACAGGGTTGCTGCCTGGTTAGAATCGACCTTTTCGCAAAAGCATCTCAAACCACTCTGCCCTACCGAAATGCCCCCGGTCACAAGCAAAACGCCGAGCTCTCGTCAGTGTACACATTCCTTATTATGCATAGCCCTGTTCTGTATTTGGCCTACCCCTGTCTTCTTCGTTACGCACGGACTTTACGATACTGCACCTTTCGTACGCAAAAAGTAAACCGGTCAAGCTATTCTATGTACACTACATAACGGAGAAGTGTAACTTCGTACAAAGTATAATTCTCCCTGCTATCTGAAACTCGTGTCGTCACATTCCTAAACCCAGCACATCACCAACGACTAAGTCTGACAGACCATCACACAAGCCATTGGCCAACACGATGACAGGCTCACAGTGGTGAAGTAACGGAAACTCCGATGGTATGGCCACGTCACGAGAGCATCAGGCCTTGCAAAGACCATCCTGCAAGGCACGGTGAAAGAAGGCAGCAGAAGAGTGAGACCGAAAAAGAGGTACGATGACAACATTCGAAAATGGACTGGATTGACACTGAGGAAAGCCATGAGGGTTGCTGAGGCCAGAGAAAGATGGAGTACGATGGTTATATGATCATTCTGTGGTGCCCCAATGATTTTCGAGTTACGGGATATAATAATAATAATAATAATAATAATAATAATAATAATAATAATAATAATAATAACAACAACAACAACAACAATAATAATAATAATAATAATAATAATAATAATAATAATAATAATAATAATAATAATAATAATAATAATAACAATAATAATAATAATAATAATAATAATTCCAACGGACCGACCGACCTACATTTGGTTCGTTTTTATTCGCCCCGACGGTTTCAAAATATTTCCAGACGCGTCTGAAAATTTAAAAAGCTGGAAATGGCAGAGAGAGGGGCCGGAATGAAAATCAAACAGCAAATGGGATGGGAGAGGGAGGGAGGGGGGGGTTAGATGGGGGTGATTTGGAAAGAAGGAGCGAAGAGCATGAAGATGAATGAGGAAAACAATAAATGAAAGAGGTATTAGCAAAAGAAGATAACTTAAAAAATAATCACACACACACACACACGCACGCACACACACATACACGCACAAACGCACACACACATGACAAAAAACAGCTTGAACATGATGAGCAGAGAAAGAAGAGGGAGGGAAATTCAGTCAGTTTTAAAGGTTGAAAGATGCATACATTAAGTTTGACTGAACAATAGAGGACAAAGAAGAAGAAGAAGAAGAAGAAGAAGAAGAAGAAGAAGAAGAAGAAGAAGAAGAAGAAGAAGAAGAAGAAGAAGAAGAAGAAAAAGAAGAAGAAGAAGAAGAAAAAGAAGAAAAAGAAGAAGAAAAAGAAGAAGAAGAAGAAAAAGAAGAAGAAGAAGAAGAAGAAGAAGAAGAAGAAGAAGAAGAAGAACAACAACAACAACAACAACAACAACAACAACAACCACAACAACAACAACAATAACGGCGACCATGTGTTGGGTTGGGTTTTCATTTGATTGTTTTGGAACACAGCTATGACCACCGGAGGTGCAATCTGGTGGGTTTTTTTTTCTCAGCAGCCGTGTCGTGCCCCCCTCCCAACTCCTCATGACCATCAGGGCCAAGGGGAGCAGCTCCTACCAACCTCTGACCTTCACCTACATCAATCCCAACCACCCACTCACTACAGACTGAAATAAGGGCAACCACTTGTAAAAAGAACTAATATGATAACAATTCGATCCCAACCAATATGTATTACCATAAATAAATTATGTACAGCCATTTCGTGTCGCCTTTGAACAGATCAAAGCAAGGAAATTAAACGACAATCCTTAAAAACTAACCCACTGCCATTACTAAATGAACTACAATTAAAATCAACTACACTATCTTTGATGTTCGCATCTTATATAATCCACAGAGCAAAGAAGTCTTCTATCTTTTAATCACGACTAAATGAAAAATTTCCAATCAGAATCGCCATTTTTCTTTTCATTGTTATTATGATGATAATGACGACGACGATGATGATGATGAGGAGGAGGAGGATGAAGAAGAAGAGGAAGAAGAGAAGGAGGAAAAGGTTTTCAAAAAGTTTTCAAGATAATTAAAATTATAATTAAATTATAAGAAGACCATGTAAACATTAATACGAAATTGAGCTACATTTCCAGATTGTCACGTATGTTGTCCACAGATAGTTTGGATAAAATACAGATGAGAGAGTGGATTTTATAGTGAAAGTATGAAAGGACCAAGTGAAAGGCAAAGACAAGAAATCAGACTCGGTACCGTCGAAAAATCGTACCTCCACCAAGAAATGTTGGATCTGTCATCAAATTGGTCATGTCAGATGGAACTGTCCTACTATTAAAAAAAAGTCGAGCAATGCCAGTTGTGTGACGGAGGCCAGCGCCATGCCGATAGTCAACGATTTTCGATGCCAAGTCACAGTCAAGGGGATTCCGACGACAGCGCTACGTGATACAGGAGCGTACATGTATATCATCAAGGATGGTTACGCTGAAAGGAAACGAAGTGTGTTTCTTGTTGAATCAGATCATGAACATTTGGTACCTATCGCGTGGAGCAAACTGGAAACTCTTCACTTCCCAGGAACTGTGGAAGCAAAAGTCATACTGTCGCGATACAGCCTCCATTGGGATACGTTTATACGTTGTTGAATTATGATGTTACTGAAAGAAAACTATTAATATTTTGTTTTGATGGTATGGCCACGTCACCAGATCATCAGGCCTGGCACAGACCATCCTGCACGGCATAGTGCAAAGAGGTAGAAGAAGAGGTGGGAGGACAACATTCGAGAATGGACTGGCTTGACACTGAGCGAAACCATCAGGGTTACTGAGGACAGAGAAAGTTGGAGCACTCTGGTTAAACGATCATCTGTGGTGCCCCTACGACCTCCGAGTTACGGGATAGGATAGGTTAGATAGCTGAAGAGAGAGAATGTGTGTGTGTCTGTGTGTGTGAGTGTGTGAGTGGGGGGGGGGGATGGAAGCGATAAGGCGAAGGTTGACGATGATGACGACGATGACAGTAATTGCAATAATGCTGACGTTATTCCAAACATACGGGGTTAGAACCAACAATCAAAGCAATA
>CM072519.1:2537514-2597514 GCA_036898135.1 Oncomelania hupensis | reverse complement strand
ACAATAACAACAACGACCAAGAAGAACACCAAGCAGAAAACATGTGTTGGGTTGGGTTTGCAATTGATTGTTTTGGAACACAGCTGTGACCACCGGAGGTGCAATCTGGTGGTTTTTTTCTCAGCAGCAGTGTCGTGCCCCCCCCCCACTCCCCATGACCATCAGGGCCAAGGGGAGCAGCTCCTACCAACCTCTGACCTTCACCTACATCAATCCCAACCACCCACTCTCTACAGACTGAAATAAGGGCAACAACTTGTAAAAAGAACTAATATGATAACAATTCGATCCCAACGAATATGTATTAGCCTACCTTAAAGAAATGATGTAAAGCCATTTCGTGTCGCCTTTGAACAGATCAAAGCAAGCAAATTAAACGACAATCCTTAAAAACTAACCCACTGCCATTACTGAATGAACTACAATTAAAATCAACTACACAATCTTTGATGTTCGCATCTTATATAATCCACAGAGCCAAGAAGTCTTCTATCTTTTAATCACGACTAAATGAAAAATTTCCAATCAGAATCGCCATTTTTCTTTTCATTGTTATTATGATGATAATGACGATGACGATGATGAGGAGGAGGAGGAAGAAGAGGAGGAAGAAGAGAAGGAGGAAAATGTTTTCAAAAGGTTTTCAAGATAATTAAAATTATAATTAAGTTATAAGAAGACCATGTAAAAATTGATAAGAAATTGGCCCTACATTTCCAGATTGTCACGCAGCGAGAAGTATGTTGTCCGCAGATAGTTTGGATAAAATACAGATGAGACAGTGGATTTTATAGTGGAATTATGACAGGACCAAGTGAAAGGCAAAGACAAGGAATCAGACTCGGTACCGTCGAAAAATCGTACCTCCACCAAGAAATGTTGGATCTGTCATCAAACTGGTCATGTCAGATGGAACTGTCCTACTTTTAAAAAAAAGTCGAGCAATGCCAGATGTGTGACGGAGGCCAGCGCCATGCCGATAGTCAACGATTTTCGATGCCAAGTCACTGCCAAGGGGATTCCGACGACAACGCTACGTGATACAGGAGCGTACATGTATATCATCAAGGATGGTTACGCTGGAAGGAAACGAAGTGTATTTCTTGTTGAATCAGATCATGAACATTTGGTACCTACCGCGTGGAGCAAACTGGAAACTCCTCACTTCCAGGAACTGTGGAAGCAAAAGTCATACTGTCGCGATACAACCTCCATTGGGATACGTTTATACGTTGTTGAATTATGATGCTGCTGAAAAAAACTAGGAATATTTTGTTTTGATGGTATGGCCACGTCACCCGATCATCAGGCCTTGCACAGACCATCCTGCACCGCATAGTTCAAGGAGGTAGAAGAAGATGTGGGAGGACAACATTCGAGAATGGACTGGCTTGAGACTGAGCGAAACCATCAGGGTTACTGAGGACAGAGAAAGTTGGAGCACTCTGGTTAAACGATCATCTGTGGTGCCCCTACGACCTCCGAGTTACGGGATAGGATAGGTTAGATAGCTGAAGAGAGAGAATGTGTGTGTGTGTGTCTGTGTGTGTGAGTGTGTGAGTGGGGGGGGGGATGGAAGCGATAAGGCGAAAGTTGACGATGATGACGACGATGACAATAATTGCAATAATGCTGACGTTATTCCAAACATACGGGGCTAGAACCAACAATCAAAGCAATATTTCAGCAATTCGACTACGTCGGCTAAAATTCCCAATAAACTTTAAATACCAAAAGGTAATATTGTTTACAACTGGGTGATAGAAAACTTTTTCTTTTTTTAATCCGTTACACCGCTAACAGTCTTCTTCTTGTCGTTAGTCTTGACCCGTCGCCTTAGCTCAGTGGTAAGAGCGTTGGCTTGGCGCACCGATGACCCAGGTTCCCAACCCAGGGTGGTCAAGACAACGGTGGCCAATTTTTCACTGGCCATCTTAGCAGTATGACTGCTCTGGTGATTCAGTGTTGACTTAGGTCCTAACCCATTTTCCCTGGGATGGGTACGCTGGTTAAACGATCATCTGTGGTGCCCCTACGCTCTCCGAGTTACGGGATAGGATAGGATCGGATAGGTTTAGAAAATGGTGAAAAATGACCTTGACCTTACAAATACAAATATGTCTATCTAACATGCTTAGCAATAGTTACAGCATCCGCAAAGTATACATGACGATTTTTTTTTCAATTATTCTGGAGTGTTTTTTTTTTATTTCATTTTTACAAAAACTGTGACATTTTGAGCGACGAATTGTCCGACAACCTGATTGCTTACTGAAAAAGTGCTCATAATTTGAAATAACTGTATACCAAAACTCAACCAAATGGGTTCAGCCGTTTTTGAGATAGTGAGCAAAACGTCTTTAGCAACAAAATGACTCGTGACCTTGATCCTTGCTGTAGAGTACATGTGACCTTGATCCTTGCTGTAGAGTACATGTGACCTTTATCCTTGTTGTAGAGTACATGTGATCTTGATCCTTTTTGTAGAGTACATGTGACCTTTATCCTTGTTGTAGAGTACATGTGATCTTGATCCTTGTTGTAGAGTACATGTGACCTTGATCCTTGCTGTAGAGTACATGTGACCTTGATCCTTGCTGTAGAGTACATGTGACCTTGATCCTTGTTGTAGAGTACTCGTGACCTTGATCCTTGCTGTAGAGTACATAAGACCTTGATCCTTGCTGTAGAGCACATGTGACCTTGATCCTTGCTGTAGAGTACATGTGATCTTGATCCTTGCTGTAGAGTACATGTGATCTTGATCCTTGCTGTAGAGTACATGTGACCTTGATCCTTGCTGTAGAGTACATGTGATCTTGATCCTTGCTGTAGAGTACATGTGATCTTGATCCTTGCTGTAGAGTACATGTGACCTTGATCCTTGCTGTAGAGTACATGTGATCTTGATCCTTGCTGTAGAGTACATGTGATCTTGATCCTTGCTGTAGAGTACATGTGATCTTGATCCTTGCTGTAGAGTACATGTGACCTTGATCCTTGCTGTAGAGTACATGTGATCTTGATCCTTGCTGTAGAGTACATGTGACCTTGATCCTTGCTGTAGAGTACATGTGATCTTGATCCTTGCTGTAGAGTACATGTGACCTTGATCCTTGCTGTAGAGTACATGTGACCTTGATCCTTGCTGTATAGTACATGTGATGGCAATGGAGATAGGCCACTACTGACCTGGGTAAAGTCCATATGACGTTTGGTCAAAATCCGTTCATTGAGATATCTGTGTGTGTGTGTGTGTGTGTGTGTGAGAGAGAGAGAGAGAGAGACTTTGACTTGACTTGACTTTTGACAGTTTTTAATAGGCCTCCAGCCCATACAGTTTGGGGAGGGGGTTTACAATGGGAAGACATAAACACAAATCAACACACACACACACACACACAAGCGCATACACATTTAGAGAGAGAGTGTGTATATGCGCGTGTGTGCGTGCATGTATGTGTGTTTGTGTGTGTGTGTGAGAGAGAGAGAGAGTATTAGAATCATTAGTTTTTATATATAAGGATACCGTTAATAGCTAATGCATTTTCATCGTTTTGCTTTATAGTGAAATTTATTCTGTGTTGATGTAAGCGCTTAAAGCTAAGCCTAGGTTAGGCGCATAAATAATAATAATAATAATAATAATAATAATAATAATAATAATAATAATAATAATAATAATAATAATAATAATAATAATAATAATAATAACAATAACAAAAAAAAAAAAAAAATAATAATAATAATAATAATAATAATAATAATAATAATAATAATAATAATATATGCTTACGAAACATAGACCCTCACAGCAGACCTAAAACGAAGAATACAAAGCATGGAGATGAGGTGCTGGAGAAGACTTCGGAGAATTTCCTTGTCACGGCCCCCGAGCGGGTTCCGTGGCGTCAGCACATAAAGCGAGTGAAAGGAATAAAACTCAAACAAAATAAACTAACACAAAGATGCCAGAATACAATCACACTCTTTTATTCAACAATTAACATACAGACACAGGACAAAATGGGAACTAACCACCCTCCACCCCTAGCAAGACCCCCGTCCCAATATTAACTAACAATTACCTCCCCTTGTTTAACCCAAACAGAACTAGACAGCAACAGTTTCTTTACAAAATGTGTACAACAAAATCACAATCAGTAAATCAATCCAAAATATAAATCTTCAAATAAGAAATGATGGCGTTATGAATCTTTAATCTTGAACTATTATCCAGGTGAAGCTGTAGAGCTGAAGCACTGTTCAAATGTTTGTCAAGTAGCTCAGAGAGCTAAACAGTCTCTTTCACAATAAAGTGGATGATTCTCTACAACTAAATGAATATGTTTTTAGGTGTGGCGCAGTGCGAGTCTGTGTGTGCGTGAATTAGGTGTGAAAAATCCCTGTAATAGTGATGCCTCGACACGTAGGCAAAACACACAACAGTGGCAGAGACCACCACCACACTTCCCTGCTGTAGAGGCAACGGCACAACCCAGGCTGGCTAGAAATCAATCAGCGTAAACATAGGCGATAACAGGTACAACATCATCATCAGCATAGTCATCAACATCAGTAACGTCAACAGCAACAAAAGCAGCCCAAACCTGTAAGCAGATACACAGTCTTAACAGTCTGCCTACAAAACATAAACACTATATAATATAACACGCCGTCCTCCATCCGCCATCTTGACCTGTTTATGCATACAAGGATAACAATACAAGATGTTATGTACACATTTCAATAATATAGATTAACCTTTGATACTTAATAATTCATACCTTCTATAAACACAGACATTTATATAAATATACATAATTATTGCAACCACACTTCATCACATAGTCCTGATTCATTCCACCTCCCTTCATCATCACCATCACTCCCAACGGTTATAACACATCACGATTATCTCCCTTCATTCATACTATCTTGCTGTGCTATACTGTAAACATGCTTTCTTCATAATCATCACTTCGTCTTCCTTCAGCATAATACATTTTATCGCTCTCTCCATACATACACCCCCACCCTCTCTCTCTCTCCCTCTCTACATTCCACCATCGTCGCCTTGACCCACCTTTACCACAACAGCAGCAACGACATTTCTCCATCACATACACAATAAGAAAACCATAAGAAAATCATATAAAATCAATAAAAATCATTATGCATCCTGAACTACATCCTCTTCCCCACATTCATCACCATCCATACGCGTATGCAGTCTCAGAGTGCGCCACTAAGGAATTGGATAACAGGGTTTACTCACCTTATAGGCCTCGGCTCGTGATACACCTTCCCAACGCAACAACACAACACAGCACTGTCACAAATACACTGGTTAGTCTTTTGAGAGTTACTTTGTCTCGCTATTGCTGGTTATTTCACTTCCAAAATAACAATTATAAATGAGGACGAGGTCACCTTAGTTCTGCAACAGAAACTAAGTCTCGGTGGGTGTTCAATAGAGAACTACACGCACCTTAGGAAAACAACCCTACATTAATTCACAAATGGCAGTTAATATTCCTCCTCTTTCGAATTCTAAGCATCCTTACCCCGACGAGGGCGTAAGACCTTGGGTGGCTTGTATAAACAATAATCACACCCTTCCACACAGAACCTATACTACTATGACCTCTGTCACAGGGTTGCTGCCTGGTTAGAATCGACCTTTTCGCAAAAGCATCTCAAACCACTCTGCCCTACCGAAATGCCCCCGGTCACAAGCAAAACGCCGAGCTCTCGTCAGTGTACACATTCCTTATTATGCATAGCCCTGTTCTGTATTTGGCCTACCCCTGTCTTCTTCGTTACGCACGGACTTTACGATACTGCACCTTTCGTACGCAAAAAGTAAACCGGTCAAGCTATTCTATGTACACTACATAACGGAGAAGTGTAACTTCGTACAAAGTATAATTCTCCCTGCTATCTGAAACTCGTGTCGTCACATTCCTAAACCCAGCACATCACCAACGACTAAGTCTGACAGACCATCACACAAGCCATTGGCCAACACGATGACAGGCTCACAGTGGTGAAGTAACGGAAACTCCGATGGTATGGCCACGTCACGAGAGCATCAGGCCTTGCAAAGACCATCCTGCAAGGCACGGTGAAAGAAGGCAGCAGAAGAGTGAGACCGAAAAAGAGGTACGATGACAACATTCGAAAATGGACTGGATTGACACTGAGGAAAGCCATGAGGGTTGCTGAGGCCAGAGAAAGATGGAGTACGATGGTTATATGATCATTCTGTGGTGCCCCAATGATTTTCGAGTTACGGGATATAATAATAATAATAATAATAATAATAATAATAATAATAATAATAATAATAATAATAATAACAATAACAATAATAATAATAATAATAATAATAATAATAATAATAATAATAATAATAATAATAATAACAACAATAATAATAATAATAATTCCAACGGACCGACCGACCTACATTTGGTTCGTTTTTATTCGCCCCGACGGTTTCAAAATATTTCCAGACGCGTCTGAAAATTTAAAAAGCTGGAAATGGCAGAGAGAGGGGCCGGAATGAAAATCAAACAGGAAATGGGATGGGAGAGGGAGGGAGGGGGGGTTAGATGGGGGTGATTTGGAAAGAAGGAGCGAAGAGCATGAAGATGAATGAGGAAAACAATAAATGAAAGAGGTATTAGCAAAAGAAGATAACTTAAAAAATAATCACACACACACACACACACGCACGCACACACACATACACGCACAAACGCACACACACATGACAAAAAAACAGCTTGAACATGATGAGCAGAGAAAGAAGAGGGAGGGAAATTCAGTCAGTTTTAAAGGTTGAAAGATGCATACATTAAGTTTGACTGAACAATAGAGGACAAAGAAGAAGAAGAAGAAGAAGAAGAAGAAGAAGAAGAAGAA
This sequence comes from Oncomelania hupensis, assembly GCA_036898135.1. Taxonomy (NCBI): domain Eukaryota; kingdom Metazoa; phylum Mollusca; class Gastropoda; order Littorinimorpha; family Pomatiopsidae; genus Oncomelania; species Oncomelania hupensis. Next base: position 2,590,584 of record CM072519.1, on the reverse strand, counting down.
GAAGAAGAAGAAGAAGAAGAAGAAGAAGAAGAAGGAGGAGGAGGAGGAGGAGGAGGAGAAAAAGAAGAAGAAGAAGAAGAAGAAGAAGAAGAAGAAGAAGAAGAAGAAGAAGAAGAAAAAGAAGAAGAAGAAAAAAAAAAGAAGAAGAAGAAGAAGAAGAAGAAGAAGAAGAAGAAGAAGAAGAAGAAGAGAAGGATGAGAAAGAAGACGAAGAAAAACTAATAATTTATATGGATCCATTTTGCTTTTGATAGCAGCACGTGTTAAAGTTGGCTTTTCTAAAACCAGCCTTTTCCTTTGACTATTATCAACAAAAAGAAGACGAAGGCGGCGGATGACGAAGAAGAAGAAGAAGAAGAAGAAGAAGAAGAAGAAGAAGAAGAAGAAGAAGAAGAAGAAGAAGAAGAAGAAGAACAACAACAACAACAACAACAACAACAACAACAACAACAACAACAACAACAACGGCGACCAAGAAGAATACATGTGTTGGGTTGGGTTTGCAACTGATTGTTTTGGAACACAGCTATGACCACCGGAGGTGCAATCTGGTGGTTTTTTATTCTCAGCAGCAGTGTCGTGTCCCCCTCCCCCACTCCCCATGACCACTTCTCTACCCATCAGGGCCAAGGGGAGCAGCTCCTACCAACCTCTAACCTTCACCTACATCAATCCCAACCACCCACTCACTACCGACTGAAATAAGGGCAACAACTTATAAAAAGAACTAATATGATAACAATTCGATCCCAACCAATATGTATTACCATAAATAAATGATGTACAGCCATTTCGTGTCGCCTTTGAACAGATCAAAGCAAGCAAATTAAACGACAATCCTTAAAAACTAACCCACTGCCATTACTAAATGAACTACATTTAAAATCAACTACACTATCTTTGATGTTCGCATCTTATATAATCCACATTGCAAAGAAGTCTTATATCTTTTAATCTTTTAATCACGACTAAATGAAAAATTTCCAATCAGAATCGCCATTTTTCTTTTCATTGTTATTGTGATGATAATGACGATGACGATGATGAGGAGGAGGATGAAGAAGAAGAGGAAGAAGAGAAGGAGGAAAATGTTTTCAAAAAGTTTTCAAGATAATTAAAATTATAATTAAATTACACGAAGACCATGTAAAAATTGATAAGAAATTGGCCCTACATTTCCAGATTGTCACGCAGCGAGACGTATGTTGCCCACAGATAGTTTGGATAAAATACAGATGAGAGAGTGGATTTTATAGCGGAAGTATGAAAGGACGAAGTGAAAGGCAAAGACAAGGAATCAGACTCGGTACCGTCGAAAAATCGTACCTCCACCAAGAAATGTTGGATCTGTCATCAAATTGGTCATGTCAGATGGAACCGTCCTACTTTTTAAAAAAAAGTCGAGCAATGCCAGTTGTGTGACGGAGGCCAGCGCCATGCCGATAGTCAACGATTTTCGATGCCAAGTCACAGTCAAGGGGATTACGACGACAGCGCTACGTGATACAGGAGCGTATATGTACATCATGTGCGTGAGAGTAGATCTCATCAAGGATGGTTACGCTGGAAGGAAACGAAGTGTGTTTCTTGTTGAATCAGATCATGAACATTTGGTACCTACCGCGTGGAGCAAATTGGAAACTCCTCACTTCCCAGGAACTGTGGAAGCAAAAGTCATACTATCGCGATACAACCTCCATTGGGATACGTTTATACGTTGTTGAATTATGATGCTGCTGAAAGAAAACTAGGAATATTTTGTTTTGATGGTATGGCCACGTCACCCGATCATCAGGCCTTGCACAGACCATCCTGCACGGCATAGTTCAAGGAGGTAGAAGAAGAGGTGGGAGGACAACATTCGAGAATGGACTGGCTTGACACTGAGCGAAACCATCAGGGTTACTGAGGACAGAGAAAGTTGGAGCATTTTGGTTAAACGATCATCTGTGGTGCCCCTACGACCTCCGAGTTACGGGATAGGATAGGTTAGGTAGCTGAAGAGAGAGAATGTGTGTGTGTCTCTGTGTGTGAAGGGGGGGGGGGATGGAAGCGATATGGCGAAGGTTGACGATGATGACGACGATGACAGTAATTGCAATAATGCTGACGTTATTCCAAACATACGGGGCTAGAACCAACAATCAAAGCAATATTTCAGCAATATATTCGACTACATCGGTTCAAATTCCCAATGAACTTTAAATACCAAAAAGCAATATTGTTTACAACTGGGTGATAGAAAACCTTTTCTTTTTTTTAATCCGTTACACCGCTAACAGTCTTCTTCCTGTCGTTAGTCTTGACCCGTCGCCTTAGCTCAGTGGTAAGAGCGTTGGCCTGGCGCACCGATGACCCAGGTTCCCAACCCAGGGTGGTCAAGACAACGGTGGCCATTTTTTCACTGGCCATCTTAGCAGTATGACTGCTCTGGTGATTCAGCGTTGACTTAGGTCCTAACCCATTTTCCCTGGGATGGGTACGCTGGTTAAACGATCATCTGTGGTGCCCCTACGCTCTCCGAGTTACGGGATAGGTTAGGATCGGATAGGTTTAGAAAATGGTGAAAAATGACCTTGACCTTACAAATACAAATATGTCTATCTAACATGCTTAGCAATAGTTACAGCATCCGCAAAGTATACATGACGAATTTTTTTCAATTATTCTGGAGTGTTTGTTTTTTTAATTTCATTTTTACAAAAACTGTGACATTCGGAGCGACGAATTGTCCGACAACCTGATTGCTTACTGAAGGAGTGCTCATAACGTGAAGTAACTGTATACCAAAATTCAACCAAATGGGTTCAGCCGTTTTTGAGATAGTGAGCAAAACGTCTTTAGCAACAAAATGACTCGTGACCTTGATCCTTGCTGTAGAGTACATGTGACCTTGATCCTTGCTGTAGAGTACATGTGACCTTGATCCTTGCTGTAGAGTACTTGTGACCTTGATCCTTGCTGTACAGTACATGTGACCTTGATCCTTGCTGTAGAGTACATGTGACCTTGATCCTTGCTGTAGAGTACATGTGACCTTGATCCTTGCTGTAGAGTACATGTGACCTTGATCCTTGCTGTAGAGTACATGTGACCTTGATCCTTGCTGTAGAGTACATGTGACCTTGATCCTTGCTGTAGAGTACATGTGACCTTGATCCTTGCTGTACAGTACATGTGACCTTGATCCTTGCTGTAGAGTACATGTGACCTTGATCCTTGCTGTAGAGTACATGTGACCTTGATCCTTGCTGTAGAGTACATGTGACCTTGATCCTTGCTGTAGAGTACATGTGACCTTGATCCTTGCTGTAGAGCACATGTGACCTTGATCTTTGATCCTTGCTGTAGAGTACTTGTGACCTTGATCCTTGCTGTAGAGTACATGTGACCTTGATCCTTGCTGTAGAGTACATGTGACCTTGATCCTTGCTGTAGAGTACATGTGACCTTGATCCTTGCTGTAGAGCACATGTGACCTTGATCTTTGATCCTTGCTGTAGAGTACTTGTGACCTTGATCCTTGCTGTAGAGCACATGTGACCTTGATCCTTGCTGTAGAGTACATGTGACCTTGATCCTTGCTGTAGAGTACATGTGACCTTGATCCTTGCTGTAGAGTACATGTGACCTTGATCCTTGCTGTAGAGTACATGTGACCTTGATGCTTGCTGTAGAGAGCATGTGACCTTGATCCTTGCTGTAGAGCACATGTGACCTTGATCCTTGCTGTAGAGTACATGTGACCTTGATCCTTGCTGTAGAGCACATGTGACCTTGATCCTTGCTGTAGAGTACATGTGACCTTGATCCTTGCTGTAGAGTACATGTGACCTTGATCCTTGCTGTAGAGTACATGTGACCTTGATCCTTGCTGTAGAGTACATGTGACCTTGATCCTTGCTGTAGAGTACATGTGACCTTGATCCTTGCTGTAGAGTACATGTGACCTTGATCCTTGCTGTAGAGTACATGTGACCTTGATCCTTGCTGTAGAGTACATGTGACCTTGATCCTTGCTGTAGAGCACATGTGACCTTGATCTTTGATCCTTGCTGTAGAGTACTTGTGACCTTGATCCTTGCTGTAGAGTACATGTGACCTTGATCCTTGCTGTAGAGTACAGGTGACCTTGATCCTTGCTGTAGAGTACATGTGACCTTGATCCTTGCTGTAGAGCACATGTGACCTTGATCTTTGATCCTTGCTGTAGAGTACTTGTGACCTTGATCCTTGCTGTAGAGTATATGTGACCTTGATCTTTGCTGTAGAGTACATGTGACCTTGATCCTTGCTGTAGAGCACATGTGACCTTGATCTTTGATCCTTGCTGTAGAGTACTTGTGACCTTGATCCTTGCTGTAGAGTACATGTGACCTTGATCCTTGCTGTAGAGTACATGTGACCTTGATCCTTGCTGTAGAGTACATGTGACCTTGATCCTTGCTGTAGAGCACATGTGACCTTGATCTTTGATCCTTGCTGTAGAGTACTTGTGACCTTGATCCTTGCTGTAGAGTATATGTGACCTTGATCTTTGCTGTAGAGTACTTGTGACCTTGATCCTTGCTGTAGAGCACATGTGACCTTGATCCTTGCTGTAGAGCACATGTGACCTTGATCCTTGCTGTAGAGTACATGTGACCTTGATCCTTGCTGTAGAGTACATGTGACCTTGATCCTTGCTGTAGAGTACTTGTGACCTTGATCCTTGCTGTAGAGTATATGTGACCTTGATCTTTGCTGTAGAGTACTTGTGACCTTGATCCTTGCTGTAGAGCACATGTGACCTTGATCCTTGCTGTAGAGCACATGTGACCTTGATCCTTGCTGTAGAGTACATGTGACCTTGATCCTTGCTGTAGAGTACATGTGACCTTGATCCTTGCTGTAGAGTACATGTGACCTTGATCCTTGCTGTAGAGTACATGTGACCTTGATCCTTGCTGTAGAGTACATTTGACCTTGATCCTTGCTGTAGAGTACTTGTGACCTTGATCCTTGCTGTAGAGTACATGTGACCTTGATCCTTGCTGTAGAGTACATGTGACCTTGATCCTTGCTGTAGAGTACATGTGACCTTGATCCTTGCTGTAGAGTACATGTGACCTTGATCCTTGCTGTAGAGTACATGTGACCTTGATCCTTGCTGTAGAGTACATGTGACCTTGATCCTTGCTGTAGAGTACATGTGATGGCAATGGAGATAGGACACTACTGACCTGGGTAAAGTCCATATGACGTTTGGTCAAAATCCGTTCATTGAGATATCTCTCTCTCTGTGTGTGTGTGTGTGTGTGAGAGAGAGAGAGAGAGAGAGAGAGAGAGAGACTTTGACTTGACTTGACTTTTGACAGTTTTTAATAGGCCTCCGGCCCATACAGTTTGGGGAGGGGGTTTACAATGGGAAGACATAAACATAAATCAACACACACACACACACACGCATACACATTTAGAGAGAGAGTGTGTATATGCGCGTGTGTGCGTGCATGTATGTGTGTTTGTGTGTGTGTGTGTGTGAGAGAGTGAGAGTATTAGAATCATTAGTTTTTATATATAAGGATACCGTTAATAGCTAATGAATTTTCATCGTTTTGCTTTATAGTGAAATTTATTCTGTGTTGATGAAAGCGCTTAAAGCTAAGCCTAGGTTAGGCGCTTAAATAATAATAATAATAATAATAATAATAATAATAATAATAATAATAATAATAATAATAATAATAATAATAATAATAATAATAATATATGCTTGCGAAACATAGACCCTCACAGCAGACCTAAAACGAAGAATACAAAGCATGGAGATGAGGTGCTGGAGAAGACTTCGGAGAATTTCCTAAACCCAGCACATCACTAATGACGACGTCTGACAGACCATCACACAAGCCATTGGACAACACGATGACAGGCTCACAGTGGGGAAGAAACCAAAACTCCGATGGTATGGCCACGTCACCAGATCATCAGGCCTTGCAAAGACCCTCCTGCAAGGCACGGTGAAAGGAGGCAGCAGAAGAGTGAGACCGAAAAAGAGGTACGATGACAACATTCGAGAATGGACTGGATTGACACTGAGGAAAGCCATGAGGGTTGCTGAGGCCAGAGAAAGATGGAGTACGATGGTTATATGATCATCTGTGGTGCCCCAATGATTTTCGAGTTACGGGATAAAATAATAATAATAATAATAATAATAATAATAATAATAATAATAATAATAATAATAATAATAATAATAACAATAACAATAATAATAATAATAATAATAATAATAATAATAATAATAATAATAATAATAATAACAATAACAATAATAATAATAATAATAATAATAATAATAATAATAATAATAATAATAATAATAACAATAACAATAATAATAATAATAATAATAATAATAATAATAATAATAATAATAATAATAATAATAATAATAATAATAATAATAATAATAACAATAATAATAATAATAATAATAATAATAATAATAATAATAATAATAATAATAACAATAATAATAATAATAATATTAATAATAATAATAATAATAATAATAATAATAATAATAATAATAATAACAATAATAATAATAATAATAATAATAATAATAATAATAATAATAATAATAATAATAATAACAATAATAATAATAATAATAATAATAATAATAATAATAATAATAATAATAATAATAATAATAATAACAACAACAATAATAATAATAATAATAATAATAATAATAATAATAATAATAATAATAATAATAATAATAATAATAACAACAACAACAATAATAATAATAATAATAATAATAATAATAATAATAATAATAATAATAATAATAATAACAACAACAATAATAATAATAATAATAATAATAATAATAATAATAATAATAATAATAATAATAATATGGCTTCCAACCGACAGACCGACCAACATTTGGCTCGTTTTTAATCGCCCCGACTGTTTCAAAGTATTTCCAGACGCGTCTGAAAATTTAAAAAGCTGGAAATGGCAGAGAGAGGGGCCGGAATGAAAATCAAACAGGAAATGGAATGGGAGGAGGAGGGTAAAAAAAGGTAAAGGTAAAGGTAGTCCCATAGCCTTGTGGCCGTAGGGGAGCGTGATGTTGGAGATCACACTTATCTTGGGCCAGCGTAATGAGGGTGATGCCCAACTCTCTCCCTCGCTGCTTTACCTTCCCCACCCTCAAGAGAGTAGGTACTCAATCACAGTTGAGTCAACTGGGGGCGTTGTTGTTTGTCGCTTCACACCTTAGCGGTCACCCATCCAAGTGCTAACCGCACCGGACGGTGCTTCACTTTCAACACAGTAGCGAGTGCTCCAACCACTGCACTATCCGACACCCCAGGAGGAGGAGGGAGTGGGGGTTAGATGGGGGTGATTTGGAAAGAAGGAGCGAAGAGCATGAAGATGAATGAGGAAAACAATAAACGAAAGAGGTATTAGCAAAAGAAGATAACTAAAAAAAAAAATCACACACACACACACGCACGCACACACACAAACACGCACAAACGTACACACACATGACAAAAAACAGCTTGAACATGATGAGCAGAGAAAGAAGAGGGAGGGAAATTCACTCAATTTTAAAGGTTGAGAGATGCATACATTAAGTTTGACTGAACAGAAGAGGAAGAAGAAGAAGAAGAAGAAGAAGAAGAAGAAGAAGAAGAAGAGAAGGATGAGAAAGAAGAAGAAGAAGAGAAGGATGAGAAAGAAGAGGAAGAAAAACAAATAATGTATATGGATCATTTTTGCTTTTGATAGCAGCACGTGTTAAAGTTGGCTTTTCTGAAACCAGCCTTTTCCTTTGACTATTATCAACAAAACGAAGACGAAGGCGGTGGAAGAAGAAGAAGAAGAAGAAGAAGAAGAAGAAGAAGAAGAAGAAGAAGAAGAAGAAGAAGAAGAAGAAGAAGAAGAAGAAGAACAACAACAACAACAACAACAACAACAACAACAAGAAGAACAACAACAACAAGAACAAGAAGAAGAAGAAGAAGAAGAAGAAGAAGAAGAAGAAGAAGAAGAAGAAGAAGAAGAAGAAGAAGACCAAGAAGAAAACATGTGTTGGGTTGGGGGTGCAATCTGGTGGGTTTTTTTTTCTCAGCAGCCGTGTCGTGCCCCCCTCCTACCAACCTCTGACCTTCACCTACATCAATCCCAACCACCCACTCACTACAGACTGAAATAAGGGCAACAGCGTGTAAATAGAACTAATATGATAACAATTCGATCCCAACGAATATGTATTAGCCTACCATAAAGAAATGATGTAAATCCATTTCGTGTCGCCTTTGAACAGATCAAAGCAAGCAAATTAAACGACAATCCTTAAAAACTAACCCACTGCCATTACTGAATGAACTACAATTAAAATCAACTACACAATCTTTGATGTTCGCATCTTATATAATCCACAGAGCAAAGAAGTCTTCTATCTTTTAATCACGACTAAATGAAAAATTTCCAATCAGAATCGCCATTTTTCTTTTCATTGTTATTATGATGATAATGACGATGACGATGATGAGGAGGAGGAAGAAGAGGAGGAAGAAGAGAAGGAGGAAAATGTTTTCAAAAAGTTTTCAAGATAATTAAAATTATAATTAAATTATAAGAAGACCATGTAAAAATTGATAAGAAATTGGCCCTACATTTCCAGATTGTCACGCAGCGAGAAGTATGTTGTCCACAGATAGTTTGGATAAAATACAGATGAGAGAGTGGATTTTATAGTGGAAGTATGACAGGACCAAGTGAAAGGCAAAGACAAGGAATCAGACTCGGTACCGTCGAAAAATCGTACCTCCACCAAGAAATGTTGGATCTGTCATCAAATTGGTCATGTCAGATGGAACTGTCCTACTTTAAAAAAAAAGTCGAGCAATGCCAGTTGTGTGACGGAGGCCAGCGCCATGCCGATAGTCAACGATTTTCGATGCCAAGTCACAGTCAAGGGGATTCCGACGACAGCGCTACGTGATACAGGAGCGTACATGTACATCATGTGCGTGAGAGTAGATCTCATCAAGGATGGTTACGCTGGAAGGTAACGAAGTGTGTTTGTTGTTGAATCAGATCATGAACATTTGGTACCTACCGCGTGGAGCGAACTGGAAACTCCTCACTTCCCAGGAACTGTGGAAGCAAAAGTCATACTGTCGCGATACAACCTCCATTGGGATACGTTTATACGTTGTTGAATTATGATGTTACTGAAAGAAAAATATGAATATTTTGTTTTGATGGTATGGCCACGTCACCAGATCATCAGGCCTTGCACAGACCATCCTGCACGGCATAGTGCAAGGAGGTAGAAGAAGAGGTGGGAGGATAACATTCGAGAATGGACTGGTTTGACACAGAGCGAAACCATCAGGGTTACTGAGGACAGAGACGGTTGGAGCACTCTGGTCATCTGTGGTGCCCCTACGACCTCCGAGTTACGGGATAGGATAGGTTAGATAGCTGAAGAGAGAGAATGTGTGTGTGTCTGTGTGTGTGAGTGTGTGAGGGGGTATGGGGGATGGAAGCGATAAGGCGAAGGTTGACGATGATGACGACGATGACAGTAATTGCAATAATGCTGACGTTATTACAAACATACGGGGTTAGAACCAACAACGAAAGCAATATTTCAGCAATTTCACTACGTCGGCTCAAATTCCCAATGAACTTTAAATACCAAAAAGCAATATTGTTTACAACTGGGTGATAGAAAACCTTTTTCGTTTTTTAATCCGTTACACCGCTAACAGTCTTTTTCTTGTCTTTAGTCTTGACCCGTCGCCTTAGCTCAGTGGTAAGAGCGTTGGCCTGGCGCACCGATGACCCAGGTTCCCAACCCAGGGTGGTCAAGACAAAAGTGGCCATTTTTTCACTGCCCATCTTAGCAGTATGATTGCTCTGGTGGTTCAGTTTTGAGTTAGGTCCTAACCCATCTTCCCTGGGATGGGTATTCCCGTCTGCCATATCGCCAATGGTGGGCGAGGATGTTAAATTCAATGTTCGTTCATTCATTCGTCCTTCTTTTTGTCAGTCTTCTTCATTTTGTTTTCAGTGTTGGCAAGTCTCTGTTGAAGGCATTAGCGTCATCTCTCAAATTACGATTCACTGATGGAGTTTCTGTTCCATAGTATAGTACCTCGAATAACGTTTTGCTCTGTCTGTCTGTCGGTCCATCCATCCCTCTCTCCCTCCCTCTTTCCCAAGACATCTCAAACAAATTTCACATCATTCTTGTTTAGACCTTCTGCCCTTTCAATTCCTCCCACACGTTGAATATGATTTGCAGTGTTTTTATATATGCTAGTTGATAATTATTTTATTTGTATTGATCGGACCCTGTATGGCACTTTTCCAGCCTAACAGCTGCTCTTATGGCGCTGGAAGGAATATTCTCTGACTCAAAGCGACTAAGGTGTCAACTTGCTGCATGATGCCTATTGTCTAAAGCCCCAAACACCTGAGCAATCGTGAAAGAAGATAAATAACTAGTCGTCGTCGTCATCATCATCATCATCATCATCATCATCATCATCACCATCATCATCAACTTAGTCAAAAAGTCGGAATCAAATTGCACGTCAAGGCCACTAGTCTTAGTCTATCCCAATTTGCCTGGCAAGGGGTTTCGCTTTCAATGGCTGGTGTGTGTGTGTGCACTGTTTGTAGGCTTACAACTCAAATGGGTTTCGCTAATGTGTTTTCTGGCATCAGCCCCTTTCCAAAAAATAAAATAAAAGAAATGTAGGAATGCAGAAGAAGAAGAAGAAGAAGAAGAAGAAGAAGAAGAAGAAGAAGAAGAAGAAGAAGAAGAAGAAGGATAGGAATGCAGAGGAAGAAGAAAACGAAGGAGGGGGAGGAGGAGCAAAGGAAGAAGGATGAGGAGAAGAAGGAGGAGAAGAGCCCTTAAAGAAAACAGAAGAACAAGAAGAAGGAAGAGAAGGAGGACTTTAAAATAAAATTTTAAAAAAAACCTGAAGAAGTAAAAGAGGAGGGAGAAGTGATTCGCAGGAGTAAACTAAAGTCGTTACATATTGATTTTGAGACAAAACACAAAACAGTCCTTTAATAACCAATGTGAATAATCCCTCCAACTCTCTCTCTCTCTTTTTCTCTCCCTCTCTCTCTTTCTCTCTCCCTCTCTCTTCCTCTCTCTCTTCCTTCAGCTGCCTTTGGGCCTATTGTCTGGCGCTCAGACTGAGCACCACCCTGAGCGACCGGGGATTTGGGATAAGGGACATCGTGCGTGCTGGGTGTTGTTTGTGCAGCCGACACTCCCTCATCTAGGACATGAGCGTCAGGATCTTTAAAGTCCGTTCGAAGGAAAACGTGCGTGCATTGAGTAGACCTGGGTAGACCCTCTTCCGAAGTCGAATAATGAAACCTTCATGAACGTACCGCTGCGGCGTTTGTCAAGAAACAGAAGGGAGACAACCGTACGTTTATCTGTTACCAGGGATGCTGGTTGCTGAAGGGTTGAGAGGGGAACTTGGCGGCTGGGGTTGGGGAAAGATGGTGGTTGGCCTTCAAGAAGAAAGAGGAGGAGGAGGAAGAGGACACAATCGTATTTTTGTCCTACAAGCTCAACAGCCACTCGGGACTATTTTATTGTTGTCTCTAATCTGAAGATATTCTAACACCATTCTCAAAGAAGGTCATCGACACAAAAGAAATTCACATAACCCGTGGTAATCCCAAGAGGCGAAATTGCCACACTGCGCACTCGTTCATTTTCAAGGACACTGGTCTACTTGCAGGGCTCACTAGAAATAACTACAAATACATATTTTGTGGCTTGTTCTGAAAGGGACCCGCTTTGAACACGATCTTTCCTCAATGTAGTTATTGTTTTTTAGATACATTCTTTAGTTTTTGTGTCTATTAATAGCAACGGTAAGCCAATGTTCTTGATTTAAAAATAGTATCTGCCAAAGACGGTAAGATACAAAAACACAGGGTAAGAAAACTGAACACCAAAACGTGACACATGAAAGGTTTTCCCACCAAACGTGACCAGAGAAGAAAAAAAAAAGCCCGTTTCATTTCGTTGATTCGTCTCTCAAGGCATAGAAAGATTGCGAGTTTTAAATGGGTTAAAGTTGGCCCTGGGTAATTGTAGATTATAGTCACACGACGCCGGAGCGTATGGGCGACTACTGGTCACATTATTCTGACACCAGCGAACCAGTTGATTGTAAGTCAAAAATAATATGGTCACACGTTGGCCTATCAGGGATTCGAACTAGATACCTTTCGGTTACCAAGAAAGCCGCTCTACCAACTGAGCTACCCGGCCCACGATTGGCCCTGTCTTGTTACGACTTGTATACTATACAGCTTGGTAGAAACATCGTCACCTGTGATTGGTCAATTACCACGCGATATCAGTTTTAATCACGCTCTACTTAGCCACTGAAAATATAAGACACAGAAATCTATAATTATTGTATTTTATCGTTCGTTTATTGATAGGAGAATATCTCACGCTCTACACACACACACACACACACACACACACACACACACACACACACAACGACGTTGTGATGACGTTGTGAAACTCTACATACATTATTTTGACACACTTTACATTTTTTTGAAATTATTTTGACATTTTCATTTTTTTAAAGCTATTCCTAACCCTAACCCTTTCCCTTAACCTAACCCTAGGCCTAAAACAGCTGTAACTCTACCGGAACACTATTTTGACGTCAAAATAACGGGGTCGTCAAAAGAAGTCAAAAGAAAGTATGTAGAGTTTAAAGTGTATGTCAGAGTAACGTCGTCTCTACATGCAAACACACACCCACACACCCCCCCCCTCCACACACACACGTGTAGAAACGCCGTGATGACTTTCATGAAACTCCACATTATGTTACTTTGACATTTGTACAAATTTGTCCATGATTTGAAGCTAACCCTAACCATAACCCTAACCCAAACCCTAACCCTTAACCTAAACTTAAGCCTAACACAGCCCTAACCCTAACGGAACACGGTTTTGACGTCAAAATAACGGGGTCCGTCAAAAGAAAGTACGTAGAGGTTCAAGTGTATGTCAGAATAAAGGCGTTTCTACCTAGCTACACACACACACACACATCAATACACACAACTTTATATTATTAATATAATATTTTAAAATAATAAATAGCATAAATATTTGCATTAAAAGGGTTGGTTGCAGTTTTCTTTACAATGTGCAGTTCAAGGAACAATTACCAATTGATCACACATTATTGTGATGTACAGTAAAGCATACTAACAACTGTAGAAGCCATAGCACAGGCCGTTCTCATAGCGCGCTTTTTCGGGCAAACAGCTGCTCAAGTCGCAAGCCGATACTGGATCTAGCTCAAACCGCCCGAGGCGCCGACGTGTTGAATTCACGGCAATCAAAATCATTGCTGCTTTCCAAAATAGCCACCTAGCACACAATACCTGGAGATGATTTTGCAAGATCAGAACATAATTAGGATCTTATTATATTTCATGCTGAAATAACTTCGTCTGCACGGGAAAGAATCGTTTTACCATTTACCATCGGTGGTCTAATGGTAGTGCTTCGGCTTGCGGATCGGAAGATCCCGGGTTCGAGCCCTGGCCGGGCCATTGTGTTGTGTCCCTGGGAAAGACACTTTACTCCTGTTTTCCTACTCCTTCGGATGAGAGTATAAACCGAGGTCTAGTCTGTGTCGCATACATTCCATCATAACGGACTTTAAAGATCCTGACGCTCATGTCCTAGACGGGTGAGTGCCGGTGACAAGAAAACACCCAGCATGCACCTAGGTCCTTCTCCCCCATCCCTGGCTGCCCAGGATTGTGCTCAGTTGTCCGGGCGTCAGACCATGCGCCCAAAGGCTGCGGGTGGGCGTCTCGGGCGGCTTGAGTTAGATCCTGTATCGGCCAGCGCCTTGAGCAGCTCTTGAGCTGGAAAAGCGCTATATAAGAACGATTAAATAAATAAATAAAATAAATACCCTTTGGCTAAAAATTCACTTCGCTTTAAGTATGTCGAATAGCGTGTGTGCATTTGCGCAGAGAAAAATATATGTCGGCATGTTAGCTGCTCAGGCCTCGCTCTCTCTTGGTACGCCCACGACCACCCTATTTCCAACTTATGTAAGAAGGCAATTTCCCAAATTATATCACGAAAGGAACTTTGGATAACAAGAAAACTATGCCCGACATTTCTTTCAATTGCTAGAACGGATAATCGATTCCAGTATATAACTGATTGGCATTAAAACTTGCCACCGCATGGGAATTCGATTGGCCAGAACAAACGTCTACTTAGGCTACCTTTGTGCTCAAAGATAATACGCATCCGGCCTAATCCTTTTATTATACAGCTGTACACAGAAACAAGATGGCAAGCCACTTAAACGTAGTTCCAAACATTCACAACCATAACTAAAAACTAAGCATTCTCAAAAGTTGTTGTTTTTTTGTTGGGGGTGGGGAAGGGGTGGGGGAGGAGGCTGGCGTCGGGGAGGGTGGGAGTTTTAAGTTTAAGGGGGAGAGGGGGGACAATGTGGTGATTCGGCTTTATCATGACGAAGCGAGAGCAAACAATGCAATAATAGGTGACTATCTCAACTATTCGCAAGCAAAACATTATCAAAATCGGTTTAGCCAATACTTAGATACAGCGCAAACAGTATTTAGAAAATGGTAAAGCACAGTGACCTTGACCTTTGAGAAAGGACAATTACGACTGATTTAACAATAACAGGCTTAGCAGTATCTGCAAGCATAATGATGAAGTTTGGTTCATTTATTGTTGAAATAAGGTCAAAAGTGGGTTTGGAACAGAAAAGTACAGTTCGGAGCGATGGACTGAGCGACAACCGGACTGGTAGTGAAAGATGGTCCATGATTTGAAGTACCTGGATACCAAACTTTAACATCTCTTTAGCCGTTTTTGAGATATTTATTCAACAAACCGCGTTTAGCAACAAAATGACACCAGCGACCTTGACCTTAGCGGTAGAGAAAATATGATTGGCCCGGAAGGCAGACGACTAAACTAAGTTATGTTCCTGTAAAGTTTGGTCAAAATCCGTCCAGTGATTATTGAGGCATAGCTTCCAACAGACCGAGCGACCGACATTTGGCTGATTTGTATTCCCGACTGCTTCAATATTTGTTATAGGAATTAATGATAAATTGTAAGAGTATCTTTGTGATGAAATTTAGCGTGCTGCGTAAAGCGAATAACGTCTCCTCATTTCCAGACGGACCACCTGGTACACATTGTAGTGGATTTCAAAAAGAGCATGCTCTCTACGTATTATTTTGCTGAGACGCAGTAAGCTTAAAGGAACAACAACAAATGCAATACACTACACATGCATAATAAAACAAACAAACAAAAAATATTAATACAATGGCATATTAAATAATAATAAGATTCACCATACAGATTTAAAATATAACAAAATCATGTATAATCATGTGTAAACATGTATAATCTTATATATAGACTGCTTACGCGTCATGACTGTAAAAAAATACTTTTAATGAAAGGCACCAAAAGCGTAACTATGGTTTAATGGGCATAAAAAAAAGATGTGTGATCCACTTTAAGTTGATAAACATTCCGATCTAATTAACCTTTTTGCTGCATAACCTTAAAGCTTTGAAGTTTCTATTAGCATCATGCATGCAGCTGAGCTGAGAAGATTACTTTGTACGGTTGCGTTCCAGAACTCATATTTTGACAACTTCGCTTTAGACAGGAGGAGCGGCAATGACCATCGAGGATCAACCTCGCTGCCTGCATATTAAGAGAGTCGGAGAGGCTCAGTGGTCAGTGTATTTATTGCAGCACGGTAGCGTCTATGGGGTAATTGAGCTCGACACTAATTTCGACACCCGCCTTGAGAAGCTCTGTACACAACACCAATCCTTTCACAGAGTACTTTAGGTAAGCGTTCTGTAACCAAACAGTTGATTCTAAAGCGTTGAAGAGATTGATCATGGAGAATGACCAACACCGCCCCAAGATAAGGGTAGAAGTACAGCCAACCACGAATAGGCGGTTATCAACGGGGAATAGCGTTTTTAACAGTGAGGTGTAGATTATCTGCCCACAAGTAGATGCCTCTATTTCATATTCAACGCTCTTCCATAGAGCTGGACCCACAGACAAGATTTAAAAAAAATTATTTACAAGGACCTACATTCTCTCCAGGATCGCACAAACAAGGTTGGCAAGGTTGAAGCCCTTTTGGAAAGACAGGACCATCAGTCTACATTTCAAGGTAAGACTGCTGCGCTCCCTTGTCATCTCCATCTTCCTATACGCTTGCGAAGCATGGACCCTCACAGCAGATCTACAAGGAAGACTACAAAGCATGGAGATGGGGTGCTACAGAAGACTTCTGGGCATTTCCTATACCCAGCACACCACCAACGACGAAGTCCGGAAGACCATCACACAAGCATTGGGCAACAAGATAACCTGCACACAGTGGTGAAGAAAGGGAAACTCCGAATCACCGGATCACCAGGTCTTGCAAAGACCATACTGCAAGGCACGGTGCAAGGAGGTATAAGAAGAGAGAGACCGAAAAAAAGTTGGAAGGACCACATTCGAGAATGGACTGGTTTGACACTGAGCGAGGCCATGAGGGTTGCTGAGGACAGGCAAAGATGGAGTGCGCTGGTTAAACGACCCCATACGACCTCAGCGTTACGGTATAGGATAGCATAGGATAGGATTACAAGGACCCAATTCGAAGGTTTTGTTTGCTGTTGGAAAAGGGTTTACCCTACAATTGGCATTGTTGTTACATTACACAATGATAAAGTGGGCATTGTTGTTACATTAAACAATAATAACGTGGGGCTTTGTTGTTACATTAAACAATGATAACGTGGGCTTTGTTGTTACAGTAAACAATGATAACGTGGGCATTGTTGTTACATTAACCCATTTGCACCCAAATTTTATTTTTTGATGAAAGTTATGTGAATGTGTAGCATTTAGCATACACACAACATATCTGATAGTTATTTTGAGGAAATATGTTAAAAAAGTGGTTTTATGAGAGTGTTTGTGGCGATCCCAAATATGGGATCGTGGGAGCGAGAGGGTAGGGGTTTTCACTTATGGGCACATCAAGAAAGCACGCAAACAGAGGTATTTATTTGAACTTTATTTTTATCTGTTTCAAACATCACAAGTCCTCTGGGAAAGAAAAAGGTTTTGCCATAATAAAAAGTTAAAAATTACAAAAGACTAAATACCGAAATCTCCCAGAAATGGTGCAAAAGTAAGCCAGTGCAGCCTCAAATGAATCATTTTCAAAGAAATATTCCAACTTGGTACACAAACAACTACAACCTAGATAAATACAGATAATTTTACAAAAGAAAAAAATGCATATGTGATAGAAGTAAAAAAAACTGTCACAAAGTGCCAGCACAGTGAAGTGCCATCATCAAAGAAATCTAAAAACAAATGCTGAAAGTCTACTAAATGCAATCTAAACATTTGTAAAAGGAACATAGATTATTCCAAACACGCATGGTTTGTATGAAGAGACAACATGCAATAACATCAGAGTAGAATGTATTTCAGTCCTGTCATCAGCATCATTGTGTTATTTCACTGAGAATGAAACCTGGCAAAGCATCTGTCATGTACACCGACATTTCATGCATATGTGCTTCGTCTTCATGCCACAATAGGCACACTTGAGCTGGGTCGGTGAGGGCTGCACCAGGTGGTCAAGTCGGTCCAATCGGATGTTGTCTGGGACACGCTTGTCAAGCTTGGGGAACCCTCTGGGGCGTCCTTGAGTAAAAGCAGGAGCGCTGGTTCCGGCAAGGAGTGATCGAGCAATTGAACGACGAGTGGCCAGGAGGTCGTTGGTCATGTTCACTACATCACTCGACAGCCTCCGGAGGTACCAGGCTTGTTGAACACACAGGTCCACACAGTATGCAAATATTGGTCACCGCCACTTCTTTGATCTGATCGTCGTCTGCTATTTCTCAAAATTCTGATCCATGAGATCTATTCCAGCCATGGTGCGGTTGTAGTGCCTTATGATGTTAGGCTGGCCAATGTTGACACGTCTCCCATCTGCTCTTGACCAACGGTTTGCTGACTGTATTGGCTTACACCAACGAAGTTGGAGACGGCATTGACAACATTGTTGTAATTCCAACTGACAACCACAGTTCCATTTTTGATGTCAGTAGAATAGTCAAAGGTGCCTCTCCGGGTTTTCTCCATCTCCTTCATAGTCTTTAGAGGACAATCTCCAGTGCGGTTTGAGCGAAGTGTTCCAGTGCACGCGATCTTCTTGGTCAGGCATTCGACAAGGGCCAAGGAGGTAACTAAGTTGTCAAACGTGAGGTGGTAGGCGTAGCTGCCTTCTTCTTGAAGCTCTAAAATGAGGTCTACCACCACGGAACCCCCATTTCAAGTTCAGGATACTCAATTTGTCGTCCTCGAGCTCCTTGGTAGGGATCAAACTGGACCACATAGCCCAGTGGTTTAGCCAAGACCCACATCTTGAAGCCAAAACGAATAGGCTTGCCTCTGATGAATTGTTTAGTTCCATACTTGCCGAAGTATGGGATCATTGACTCATCAATACTCAAGTTCTGGGTCTTCATGAATGTGAAGAACTTCAGAAAATTCTCGTTGAGCAAGCTGACGAGAATTCGGACTTTGCTGAACTTGTCACCAGCGTCTAGGTTGGCATTATCACTGAGATAAAGACATCTCATGAGCTCATCAAATCGATTTCTAGACATTGCAGCGGAGATAGCTTCATTGTGGACATCGGGGCCAAGATGGACAAAACTTCATGTACGTCCTGAAAAAAACACACAGGACAAATATTACGGTAAGTTTTGGTAAAAAGACAACAGCAGAGAATGTTTTAGAATGTTGCTTATGTTCCCTAGCATTGTAAGAACCTGTAAATAACATTAGAGCTAACTTTGAGCCACGCACTTATGAGTACATGAGAGATAACATACATAGAACACTAGAGTACTACAAGTAAAAAACCCCTACCCTCTTGCTCCCGCGATCCCATATTTGGGATCGAACTTTGACCTTTAGCTACTTCAAAAGTAAAAGCTTTACAGAAAAACTGAGAGACTTGATTTTAGATAATAGGCAGAACTGTAACTTTGCTTCATAAGGTGTTACAAAAATCCTAACTGGTAACATGCTATTATAGCTTACCTGTTCTGTGTTGCCATGCTGCTGTTGAAATCTGGGGGGTGTCAATTTCAAAGTGACAGAAAGTCAAGTGGTAAAGGCCAGTCACTTCCTATTTACATTAGAACTTATCTGCTAGTCTCCCTTCAGCTGTCAAAACAATTGTGAACAGGAAAACCCAAACAAAGTGATGACAGCACATTGGATTCACGTGATCCCATATATGGGATCGTGGTAGCAAATGGGTTAAACAATGATAACGTGGGCATTGTTGTTACATTAAACAATGATAACGTGGGCATTGTTGTTACATTAAACAATGATAACGTGGGCATTGTTGCTACATTAAACAATGATAACGTGGGCATTGTTGTTACATTAAACAATGATAACGTGGGCTTTGTTGTTACATTTAAACAATAATAACGTGGGCATTGTTGCTACATTAAACAATGATAACGTGGGCATTGTTGTTACATTTAAACAATAATAACGTGGGCTTTGTTGTTACATTAAACAATGATAACGTGGGCATTGTTGCTACATTAAACAATAATAACGTGGGCATTGTTGTTACATTAAACAATGATAACGTGGGCATTGTTGTTACATTAAACAATGATAACGTGGGCATTGTTGCTACATTAAACAATAATAACGTGGGCATTGTTGTTACATTAAACAATGATAACGTGGGCATTGTTGTTACATTAAACAATGATAACGTGGGCATTGTTGTTACATTAAACAATTATATTGTGGGCATTGTTGTTACATTAAACAATGATAACGTGGGCATTGTTGTTACATTAAACAATGATAACGTGGGCTTTATTGTTACATTAAACAATGATAACGTGGGCATTGTTGTTACATTAAACAATTATATTGTGGGCATTGTTGTTACATTAAACAATGATAACGTGGGCATTGTTGTTACATTAAACAATGATAACGTGGACATTGTTGTTACATTAAACAATGATAACGTGGGCATTGTTGTTACATTAAACAATGATAACGTGGGCTTTGTTGTTACATTAAACAATGATAACTTGGGCTTTATTGTTACATTAAACAATGATAACGTGGGCTTTGTTGTTACATTGTTACGATAACTTGGCCTTTCGTTGCTCGAACCAACCGCTACATTTAAATTTTCCATTTCGGTTCTGCCAGGGAGTTATTTCCCTTGTTTTAACGGTACAGCTGTGTGACCAATTTCTGGGTGAACCACGCATCTTGGAGTGTGCGTCTTTGGGGTTTGGGGTTAGGGTAGGGTCTTTTTTTTATAATCAATCTAAAACACACCAATCAAAAACTTTAGGAGCAATTGTTTGTTCGGGTTTAGTCTCTTACCAACTTTTGGTAGATGCTATTTTTAGCTCCAGGATGTGGTCATCCATTGCTATTAATAGGCACGAAAACTACGGAATTTATTCTCCAAAAAATGACCATACTTTCAAAAGAGTTATCTTTTTGGTGGTAAACTTGTTTTCCAGTGGGACAACACTCACTGTGAATGTAACATCTGTCGAGAGGACGTGGGCAAAGTGTGTCCCTTTACTTAAAAAAAAGATAGGATAGATAGATAGATAGATAGATAGATAGATAGATAGATAGATAGATAGATAGATAGATAGATAGATAGATAGATAGATAGATAGATAGATAGATAGATAGATAGATAGATAGATAGATAGATAGATAGATAGATAGATAGATAGATAGATAGATAGATAGATAGATAGATAGATAGATAGATAGATAGATAGATTATTTTTTGTTAGCTCAAAGGAACAAGTTTTGTGTGACGCAAGTCAGGATAAAATCTGATCATATCACACCACTCCTACATTCTCTCCACTGGCTTCCTATAGCTCACAGGATTACTTACAAAACCTGTACTTTCTGTTACAAGTGCGTCCATGGATTAGCCCCTTCCTACATCACCCAGAACATTCACTTCTACGAGCCATCTAGAAATCTTCGTTCTTCCTTCTTTGACCCCCTAATGCTACAAATACCCCTCTACAAACTCTCCTCTGCAGGCTGTCGATCCTTCTCAGTTCTTGGTCCATCAACTTGGAACTCTCTTCCTCTCTCTTCGCAGCCCTCCGAAAAAACTCATCTCTTCCCGTAAAAAAAACCATGTCTGATCTCGTCTCCCATCACCAGCATCATTCCTTCTTTTCTGATTCAGACCATCGCCGTCACACCTCCGCCTTCAACCCCCTCACTCCTTAGCTGCTCTTCTGCTCCCTCTCCCTCCCTCGTCTTTAATAATTATTTAAATATTATTTTTCATGTTTGTATTATGTCTTAGCATAGTTTATTAGTGTCTTTTTTTGTTTCACTTCTTTTCGTATGTATTTTGATGTTACATTACATTACATGGTTATTTCCTTAGGTCCAGCGGACTCTTCCGAGCCAAATCAGGACCAGCATTTTAATGTTAACGTGAAGTATGAATGCGTGAGAACTGCGCTTTGAACTGATGTCATTAGGAAAAAGCGCTATATAAATACCCTTATTAGTAGTAGTAGTAGTAGTAGTAGAAGTAGTAGTAGTAGTAGTAGTAGTAGTAGTAGTAGTAGTAGTAGTAGTAGTAGTAGTAGTAGTATCAATATTAGGACGGGTGACAATCTGGTGGAGAGAGAGAGAGGGAGGGAGGGAAGACCAAGGGACGTAACTGCTGCGAAATCGAGCAATATTGAGCGACGTTTTGGAAACTGGAGATAATAATGTGGAAAGTTTGATACTAATGTAGCAAGCGCCATAAGGCGGGATAACTTTAGCCAAGTTCCATCATTAAAAGGTGGGTGTGGGTGGGAATGGGGTGAGGTCCGAATCTACTATATTACATTCGGGATTTCAACGTGCTCTTTTACAAATGATCAGCCAGGAGTTTCTAAGGGAGTTAAGCAATCTCATCAACACTTCAATGCAACTCGGCGAGAGCCAGTACAGGGGAATAACTTATCTCCAACTGGGCTCCAAAGGGAAGCAATTTGGTGCAATGATCCTCGAAGATCTGTAACAGATTGCATCCCTTGCGGAAGGTGTGTGTTTTAGACTTGGGCACCACAGATCTTGATTATATTAGACCTGCAGCTAGTTTTCTGTGCACACACGATGTTTCACAGTTGACTAAATTCGGCTATATACCGTAAAAATTAATTGTGTGCTGTCCGTTTCTACAGCAGGACCAAGTACCATAAGCATATTCAAGCAGTCAGCTGTATTGGGAGTACACGGACTATGATACTGTAGCTTACCAGAAGTGCAAAGAGCAACCAGAGACAAGGGAGTTCGGATGATGAGCTGAGTGTCCAGTGACACACTTCCGTAATGGAAGTGTTGAGTCTTGCAAAAGATGCATCCTAGTTCTTGATCTTTTCTTAGAACTATAAATACTGGGAATCTCGGCTAATGGGTCGGAGGCAATTAGTGAAAAGTAAAGGACCATAGACTTTTTGAGGCAACTGCGCATTTTGGCTGTTTCTTTCTTAAACTTTCCTTCTTTCTTCAGCTGTTTTATTTTTTTCCTTACTTTCTTTTCTTCTCTTCTTGCATCCTTCTTAGTTTCATTCTTTAGTTACCCATTTGCAGACTGTGCAAAGGGACATCACTGTTTGATTTGGTCTTTCTTTTTCACTCTTTTTCTATCTTTCTTTTCTTTCTTTCTTTCTTTTTTCTTTGTATCGTTCTCTACTTTCTCTAGCTCTCCCGTTTCCCTTCCTTTTATGTTCTTTCTTTCTTCCTTCCTTTTTCTCTTAATACGTTTTAAAAAAAAAATCCATTTCTAACGCGTACACAAACCACAACGCCAAAGCGCCCTTCTGCAGTAGCAAACTAATAGAATATCGAAGTACCACCACGTTAGTCTACAGTATCTAACTCCATTAAATCATCTGTGCGTCAATCAATCGAAGTTACACCACGCTAGTCTACAGTACATCATCTGTGCGCCAAGCAATCAGTCTCAGGGTTTTATCATACACAGGTCTGCTTGGGCCAGACGCAGGTTTAGCGACTGAAAAAGGGTTTGTTGGGTTCGCTTCCCTTAATACTCCAGTGTGTGTACACTGCTTCTGTCAGGTGTTCTCAAGAAAATCTACCCAGATTTCTTTTTAGCGCAAGTACTCCCCCCAAAAAATCAAATAACATAAAAAGCTTTTTTTCTTTTTAAAAAGAAAGAAAGAAAGAAAGAAAAGAACGGAGTAAGTACATCTTGCAAAATGATTGGCATACCCATACGAGATGGGATTAGCTGCACGTTTAGATTAGATTGGAAAGGGGTTTAGGGTCCATTCTCCCAGGACAGGCATTCTCAGAAAATGCAACCTGATTTTATAGACAAGTAGGCTTGGCCTACTCCTGAAATCCAAAACCTAAATGTGAGCCAGTGGCTGGAAAGGTGGTGAAGGGTTGTTGAGGGCATTCGTTCCCCTCCTCCTACCCCAATCCCGACCCTTAACCCCCTTCCCCGTCAATACAATGTCAAACATGCATCCCCAAGACGTCAACTCTATGCAATGTCAAACATGCATCCCCAAGACGTCAACTCTATGCAATGTCAAACATGCATCCCCAAGACGTCAACTCTATGCAATGTCAAACATGCATCCCCAAGACGTCAACTCTATGCAATGTCAAACATGCATCCCCAAGACGTCAACTCTATGCAATGTCAAAAATGCATCCCCAAGACGTCAACCCTATGCAATGTCAAACATGCATCCCCAAGACGTCAACTCTATGCAATGTCAAACATGCATCCCCAAGACGTCAACTCTATGCAATGTCAAACATGCATCCCCAAGACGTCAACTCTATGCAATGTCAAACATGCATCCCCAAGAAAATGTAACTCCATTCTACTGCACGAGCTTCAACAAAAACCAATTAGTTAGTTAGTTAGTTATTCATTGCTTACAGGGTCCAGCGGACTGCAAAGAGCCGAATCAGGACCACAAAATCAAAACCACAACTTCGCTGAAAGAGGACTTACTCTTGATCCGCATAAAAGATCTGCCGTAACAACCCTAGTGGTAATACTGAAGGCACTCCACCAGCCGGTCACTTTACAATAAAGACATCCCACGCAGGGGACGCTGAGGCTCATACTCTAATTTATCGAACCCACGTTTACAAAAACAAAATAGAATACAAACATCATTATAAAATATCACCGAAACACATACCTATAAAATGCCTACATTGCCAAATAATAAGATCATAGGAAAGCCCAGGGACCATTTGGCAGAAAGCGTCCAATATTCCCAAGCTGATTCAACAGACCTCACACACAAATGAGGAGTTTGTCCCGGAAGAGTTTTAAGAAAAAAGATAGGTGACTGCTCTAGCGAAGAAGAAGATAGTATAGTAGATTGATAGAACAGAGTAGGAATGAGAAAGAACAAAATATAAAGACAGCGACAGGGGGAATTGAAAGCACTCAATTTCCAGAAAGTGGGGATACTATTTATACTAAAACCCCCGGCACCTTCAAGGGCGACAAAAACCAATTCCAAGGATATTAGCCCACACATGAAAAGTTGAGGTAAAACAGGAATGCTGCAGTAAAGGCTACTGCGTGAATCACATACAAATAATTATATCACAGGATTAGCTAGAAGAATTTAGATTAAAACGGGTGGGTGTGTATTCACTCATTCCCACTAACCCCTCCCAACCCTTAACTTCCTATCCCTATTCCCCATAATCCTCCGCGCTACCGTCTCGTCTGGAGTGGTTCTGCACTACGTCTGTCATGTTTCTCTCAGAGAAGTCAATCCCGTTTAACGGAGAGGTCGGCAAAAGGAAGGATGAGGATGCTGATGGGAGACGAGATCAAGACCCTCTCACTTTTACCCACGACAATGAAAAGGATTGTGAAAACCGAGAGAGGTTAGAGATTGTGTAAAAACCGAGAGAGGTTAGAACACAGACCGCTGTCAACCTGATCAACCATAATTGTAAACGGAAGACATTAAAACATAGATCCTCCTGATCAACAAGAAATTGTAAAGCAATGCAGTGTTATTTACCTACTGGTGGTGTAATGACGTGTACGTGGGACCTACTGATGGCGACAAAACAGGAACCGGAAGTAGTACCTACTTAGTACCGGAATACAAGCAACTATCATTTGAAGAATAATTCCTAAATACTTTTCAAATAATTTAGCGTTGTATGTTATTTTTATTTTCTCTTGTTTATAGACACTTATTTATTTTGTTTTTAAAAATTGGTTTATTAGTTTATTGTCTTTGTATTTCTGTTCCTCTTTCTTTATTTCATCGTTGTAGAAAAAGCTTTTTCACCTCAGGAGGTGAGGTTTTTGAGAGTGGTTTTGAAACTTGCCCCGTTCGGAGAGCTCAGTTCACGATTCAAGAAGACCTTATTATCTCAGAGAAATTCAGACATGTAGAAGACAGAGAGAGAGGGAGAGACAGAGAGACAGACCGAGAAAGAGAGAGCGTCTTATTCCTAAATCAGACTCAAAGCGCGGCGATCTGTAACCAACATGCACGCTCACATGCTACAGACACTCCTCCATACACAACAAACACACATTCATCACTCAAACACGTAGTGCAAAGGGACGTCGCTATTAGAAGGCGAAAATGAAACCGAATTTTCATTTGTGGAATTTTATACTGACTGCATGCAATACCATCATTGAAGGGAGGGAGGACACCGGAGTACCCGTAGAAAACCATCGGTGGCGTGAATAGTCTCGTGCTTAGGTCACACAAGTTCGCCCTTTGCGGGAATCGAACCCGCAACCTTCGGCATAGGAAACCAGCGACATACCAACTGCGCCACGAGATTACACCACGAGATTACACCACGAGATTACACCACGAGACAACTTAACTGACACTGCCTTTTACCAGGCGTTCAGGTCAAAACCCCAAATAGCTGTTAATACATTAAAAATTCAGCAACAGAACTTTGCAATGCCATGCCTCTCACAAAGCCCTTCACAGGGCAAGGTCTAGCTGCGACTCTACTAACCTCAGTCTGCTGTTAAAAGTTCTAGAAAGCTGTCCTGTAAAAAAAAAGTGCACCGTTCCTCCTAAAATGAGTACAGGCAAACTTCGTGTTGCGGAGAATCTGAGAGACTAGACCTATTTTTTACTGTTCTAGAGACAAAGAACCTCGAGTTCGATCTCGACATCAGCCAACGTTTTCAGCACTCTTTCAGCAGGTAGATGCGCTGTACAAGAACACATTACTTTACAACTTGGGACTTCCTTGGTTGGTCAAACGAAACTATTATTCTCCAACACTCGCGTCGCCAAAGCACCGATAGTCTCGAAACAGGCATGAATTTAAGGACAGTTCCACTTACAACTACACATCGTTGTTATTCTTATTGATTTTAAAAAAAAATCCTTTTTATATAGCGCTTTTCCAGCTCAAAAGCTGCTCAATGCGCTGGCCGATACAGGATCTCATTCTAACCGCCCGAGGCGCCCAGCTGCTGCCTTTGGACGCATCTCTGACGCCCCAGACAACTCAGCCCAATGCAGGAAGCCCGGGTATGGAGGGGAAGGGACCTAGTGCGTGCTGGGTGTGTCTGTGTCGCCGGCACTCACCCGTCTAGAACATGAGCGTCAGGATCTTTAAATCCGTGGGATGGCATGCGCGCGTGCACGGACTTGACCTCGGTTTATACTCTCATCCCAAGGCAACTGCTTCTGCTGGCTTGACACTAATATATCCAGTTCTATTTTCATCTTGATCTATTTGATAGCTTACACCTCAATCGCGTGTCTCCCCAAAAAATCACCCCTGACCTACAACACCATCGCTTATATCTTTTTAACGCACATCTCTTCTTTTTCCTATTTATTACCGACAGATTTAGGCAATAAGTAACCCCGGCTATGGTCCTACAGAGGTAGTTTCCACAACGGTTTAACCCAAACTGTGGCGAACTTTTTTTTTTTTTTTTTTTTTGGGGGGGGGGGTGGGGTAAACCGTCCGCCCTGTCGTTCCCGTACACGTACACGTCGTCGCGTCGCTTTCGTTTCTCTTTTAATGCAAAGTTCGGCCTTTCCAATTTCCGTAAGATTTTGGCAATAAGTCAGACCCGCTGTACACGTCGCCTCGCCATCTTTTTCACCCCAACTCGGACCGTTGGCGTCAGATTTGGGCAATAAGTCAGGGGTTCTGTATACAGCTTCTTAACGCAAAGGAGGCAACCTTATAACGCCGGATTTGGGCCGCAGCACACACACACACACACACCCACACACACCACACACACACACCCATACTTGCAATTCATGGGTTTATT
The DNA here is from genome assembly GCA_036898135.1 of Oncomelania hupensis. NCBI lineage: Eukaryota > Metazoa > Mollusca > Gastropoda > Littorinimorpha > Pomatiopsidae > Oncomelania > Oncomelania hupensis. The sequence continues at coordinate 2,563,030 of CM072519.1, read as the reverse complement.
TAAGAATGTAGGAATCGAAGTGATTTTTTGACGGAAGGAACGCAAACTTCTCTTCTGTAAGAATCTAAGTCAAAATTGGCTCTTTTCCGTTTAGAAAGGACCAAATTCTCTCGATCCTAGAAATAGGCGACGTCTAGGAAATTTCGAGACTGTATTTTTCTTCAAAATTCTCTCGAAAATTGACTGTATTCTCTCCGATAGAGCGCTCCTGTGTACTTAAAACACTCTCATGCACTACAACTGCACTCCCTTGCACTAAAAGAGCACTCGCACCTAGAAAAAAGTGGGTTCCTGAAAAAAAAAGGTTCCAAGCAAAAACACCCCCCATTTTAAGAAAGACAGGTCTGCTACCCCATTTGTGCGCTTTTTTTTTTTGCGTTCACACACACACCCCACACCACACACACACACACCTACACACACACTACACACACAACACAACACACACAACACACACACACACAGAGTAACAGTACAAAAACATAAAATACTCGGTAACATTGTGGCAACGCTTTATGTGGCTACGCTGCTGCCATGTAGCGTACAACGCGATTAACATTTTGTCGGAATCTGAATAGGTGTGTTTCCTAAGAAAGAGACTTGACGATATGGAATAAAGCATACCATATCGTCACATCTCCTTCCTTAGGAAACAAACGTCTCAGACATATTACAGTCTTTTATGTTTTTTAGCACAACAAATGCCAACCTTGCTGTTCATTTCAAGGTCCATTTTCCCCACAATGATTTCTTTATTTATGTATTGACCTCAAGCTATATTTTAGTATTTTCGTGCTAGACTCAGTTTAATAGAAAATCATATCGCTTGTATTTTAGACATATAGAAACAGTCATCCTCTTACCACAACATTTGGGTAAAAAAGTCAAAGTGCAAAAAAATACATTTAAATATTTTTAAAAATTTAAATTTAAAACACGAAAATCATTTGAAGCTGAGAACTGAAAAAGATCAGCCTAGTTTGAAACTGTCATCAGCTCAAGAAGAAGAAGGGAGGAAGAAAAGAAGAAGAAGAAGAAGAAGAAGAAGAAGAAGAAGAAGAAGAAGAAGAAGATGATGATGATGATGATGATGATGATGATGATGATGATGATGATGATGATGATGAAAGCAACAACAGCAACAATAAAAAGGAGAAGGAAAAGGAAGAAGGAGGAGAAGAAAAAGAAGGAGGAGGCGAAGTCAAATCAACAAATCTGTATTCCACATTGTTAAAAAATAATAGGGGGGTGGGGGTGAAGGAGTGTTGGGGAGGGGGTGGTGGGGGAGTTGTTGTTGTCAACGGCACAGGGACGGCCACCAAACGAACAAATAAAGAAGTGAAAAAGAAGGAGAAGGAGAAGGAGGAGGAAAAAAAAGAAGAAGATGATGATGATGATGATGATAACTCTTGTGAAGAAGAAGGTGATGATGATGATGATAAAGATGATGATGATGATGATGATGATGATGATGATGATGATGATGATGATGATGATGATGACGGTGTGATGCTCTGGTTGGAGGACGTGAGGTCACGGCTTGGTTCCTTAACGGCCCGTTTGGTTTAACAGCGAACAGAAATACTGTGACTATTGCATACTTCTCCTCTTCCTCCTTCTCCATCATCTTCTTCTTCTCTTGTCGTTGTCGTCGTCGTCCTCCTCATTATTTCCTCTTTCTCTCTAAATGCCCTAATAAAAAGTTGTGAAAATCCCCCTCTCTCTCTCTATTAATCCTTTAAAAAGAGTTTTCGAAAGGTCTCTCTCTCTCTCTCTCTCTCTCTCTCTCTCTCTCTCTCTCTCTCTCTCTCTTAACCCCTAATAACAAGTTTTGAACTTTTCTCTTTCACTCTCGACCCCCCCCCACTCACCCCGCCTCTTAATCCCTTAAAAAAAGCTTTGAAAATATATCTCTATCTCTCTCTCTTAATCCCTAATAAAACATTGTTAAAATATATATCTCTCTCTCTTTCTCTCTCTCTCTCATACTCAATCCCTTAAAAAAAAGTTTTCAAAATCTCTGTGCCTCTGTCTCTTTCCCCTTTTCCTCTTAATACCTCAAAAAGTTTTGAAAATCTCTTTCTCTCTTTCTCTCGATCCCTTCTCACCCCCCCCCCCATCCCTCCCACTCTCGTTTACTTCACTCTCTGTAGCCAATCATGGACATGCAATTGGCTGAGAAATATACAGTACCTTTCATGGCAAGATTTAAGGCGTGGAATCCACTCAATTCATGCATATTTCTGCCTGTTTCTATGGGAGCACATAAAAGGCTCTTGGTGGATCTGTACGGTAGATAAAATAACTACATCCTATCCATTCATCAGGGACGTTTCGATGCGGCACTTAGTCTTAACCCCGGGACAATGTTAACTCGACGCTTTACCTAATGAGCGGTTTTCTTTCCCGCTTTATTTAGCATGCCTGTCAGGGCCAAACACTGTCCCAAATCGCTTGGTCAAATGAGCTGTTCCTACCGAGGTATTTTAGCATGCAGCATGGCCACAATCATCATCATATTCATGAACTGGCATTTGCTTTCAGCTAAACATCACAGGTTAGACCCGCCGTGGGAGTTCTGCCTTTATGCTCCTTGTTAAGATCAACCTTTCAGATAGAGGTCGCGGTATTAAGATAGCCAACGTAGATATCCAACGTCGCCCAGTTACGATCTCACTGATGAGATCTGCAGCAATCGTCTAAAACATGCTCTTGGAGAGATTCGGGCCCTTGTTTATGCAGGCACCTCTAAATATGGCAACGGATATGGTATCGAATTAATCAGACTGCCAACATCCCTAAACGTGGTCAAGAGCTCTGGTATTTCTCTGATGAGATGGCAACAATCTCTTAAAAAGTGCTCAGAATTTTGGATTTTTTTGGTTATGAGACTGCAAGCAACTCTTAAAAACGCTCAAAAATTTCATGGGATCTCTCTGACAGTGACAACATGGCACCAATCTCCGAATACATGCACATAGGGATGGAGAATTGTTCCGATGAGATCAGTACAACTTCTATAAACGAACAAAATGAAAAAAACTTTCTTTTTCTTCCTTTTGGCAGTCAAGATTTATTATCTGCATACGATCTCTACGTTTAGATTTCCATAAGATTTCTAGGTATAGATCTGTTCTAGGTTTAGATCTGCTTACATACAATGATTTAGAAACATCAGTTTTCTCTTGGAGCACAAAATTCCGGCAACATATACGTTTTTAAGACAATACACGTATTGACAGGAAATTTTAGTCATTACATGTATTGGCTAGTGGTCACATTCAAAACGCGAATTGACTGATTTTTTTAGACAAAACGCGTATTGACTGAATACGCAGATTGCCGGTAACATATACATAGGAAAAAGCACTGTATGCCCACATCCAAGATTTTATCTTTCCAGGAGCGCGCAGTTGGTTCAATGGTGTGAGCGCAACGGCGGAACAACCGAAGCATTGGATGTTAAGTGATAACATTGCAGCCCATTGACGGCCTTGGGTTGCCGAAACAAAAATAGCAGAGACCTTGAGATTCAGTTGTCTAAAGGTGCAATCCACGGCAGAACAGCTGAAGCGTTGAATGTCAAGCGGTAACATACACGGTCCGCACTGGCGGTGGTTCCAAGCTGCAGGTTGACGACCGGAGCTTGAGTGCCGAAAAAAATTACCAAGAGACCCTGCGCCCCTACTCTTTCTTAAAAATGTATGATCTCGGCTCCCATCATCATCATCATCATCATCATCATCATCATCATCATCATTATTATCATCATCACCATCATCATTATTATCATCATCATCATCATCATCACCATCATCATCGTCGTCATCATCATCACCACCACCACCATCATCCTCATCATTATCATCATCATCATCACCATCATTCCTTCCTTTCAGATCAACGCCGTCACACCGCACGCCCCCAGCCCCTTCATTCCTTGGCTGCTCTCCTCTCCCCCCCCCTTCCCTCCCTCGTCTTTAATATTCTACTAGTAAATATTCTTTTTCGTGTTTGTATTATGTATTTGCATTTATTAGTGTCTTGTTTTTGTTTCACTATTTTTGGGTATATATTTCGACGTTAGCGTTAAGTATTAATGCGTGAGAACTGCGCCTTGAACAGATGTTATTAGTAATAAGAGCTTTATAATTACCTATATAAATACCTTTATTATTATTTATTATTAATACTCCTTAGGATGAGAGTATAAATCCAGGTCTAATCTGAACACGCACGCATATCACCTCAAGGACTTTAAAAGATACTGACGCTCATGTGCCGGCAACGCCCAGCAGGTCCCTTCTCCCCCCATACACGGTCGCTCAGGACGGAGCTCAGTGGACTAGGTGTCAGACAGTGCACACAAAGGCTGCAAGTGGTCAATGCCTTCTCTATTCTGTGGACCTCCCTTGTATGTATTTTGCCGCTGAATCCACGCCACAAGTGACAAACTATGAAACTTGGTACCTTTTAAAAACAAAGTTTATAATGAGGTAAAATGGCTTTCAAACCGGTGCAGGAGATTCATCTTAATTCTCCCCGCTGGGAAAGTCGTTCAAACAATATCGACCACTAGTCAGGCCGTTGGCTCTAGTGATTAGCGAAAGTTCGCCGCCCCGATTTTAATTAATCCAATCTTTATCCATTTATTTTGAGTCTATTACCTGTCTTTTTGCCAGAGTCAGTGCAACTGAATTCTTTAATGTGCCTCGGTTGCAACACGAAGGGAAAACATCATAAGATGCAGTGTTAAGAAAATTTGATTTTATGTAAGAACAATTTCCCCAAGTTAATTCTACCGCTGCGATTGCTCCTACTATATATATATATATATATATATATATATATATATATATATATATATATATATATATATATATATATATATATATATATATATATATATATATATATAAATATATATATATATATATATATATATATATATATATATATATATATATATAGATATAGATAGATAGATAGATATATTTATATTTATATTTATTTATATGTATATTTATATATTGATTCCTACTACTACTACTCCTACTACTATTCCTCCTCCTCTTCCTACTACTACTACTCTTCCTACTACTACTCCTACTACTATTCCTCCTCTTCCTACTACTACTCCTCCTCATCGTCCTCCTCTTCCTACTACTACTATTCCTCCCCCTCTTCCTACTACTACTACTACTACTATTCCTCCTCCTCTTCCTACTACTCCTACTCCTATTACTACTCCTACTACTATTCCTCCTCATCCTACTACTACTCCTACTACTATTACTACTCCTACTACTATTCTTCCTCCTCTTCCTACTACTCCTACTCCTATTACTACTCCTACTACTATTCCTCCTCATCCTACTACTACTCCTACTACTATTACTACTCCTACTACTATTCCTCCGCCTCTTCCTACTACTCTTACTCCTCTTCCTACTACTCCTACTCCAACTCCTCCTCCTCCTCCACCTACTACTATTCCTCCTCCTCTTCCTCCTACTACTAATACTACTATTCATCCTCCTCTTTCTACTACTACTACTACTAATACTACTATTCATCCTCCTCTTCCTACTACTACTCCTACTACTGCTACTACTACTACTAGTACTACTCACTACAAAGGAACATAAAAAAGAGATTTCTCTTATATAGCTCATTTACAAGCTCAGAGAGCTTCTCAAGGCGCTGGCCATTAATATCCAGCAATCACACAATAGTTTGCTGAAGTCAGGATTCGAACCCACGTCGCACCAAGACGCACTCACACAAGTCGTGCGCTCTGACCACTGAGCTATCCCTGCCGCCAACAAAAACTACTACTACTACTACGCACTACAACAATTACCACTACTACTACTACTCCTTACAACAACAACAACAACAACAATTACTACTGCTACTACTAATCACTACTACTACTACTACTACTTCTTCTTCTTCTTCCACCTCTACTGTTTGGTGTCCTTGTTTTGTAGTTCTTCGTTTTCTTCTCTACCTTATTATTTATTATCTCTTTTTTTTTAAATTATTTTTCCTCTTGTCCTCTTCACCTTCGTTCTCCTCCTCCTCCTTCTTCTTCTTCTTCTTCTTCTCCTTCTTCTTCTTCTTCTTCTTCTTCTTCTTCTTCTTCTTCTTCTTCTTCTTCTTCTTCTTCTTCTTCTGCATTTCTTCTTCTTCTTCTTCTTCTTCTTCTTCTTCTTCTTCTTCTTCTTCTTCTTCTTCTTCTTCTTCTTCTTCTGCATTTCTTCTTCTTCTTCTTCTTCTTCTGCATTTCTTCTTCTTCTTCTTCTTCTTCTTCTTCTTCTTCTTCTTCTTCTGCATTTCTTCTTCTTCTTCTTCTTCTTCTTCTTCTTCTTCTTCTTCTTCTTCTTCTTCTTCTTCTTCTGCATTTCTTCTTCTTCTTCTTCTTCTTCTTCTTCTGCATTTCTTCTTCTTCTTCTTCTTCTTCTTCTTCTTCTTCTTCTTCTTCTTCTTCTGCATTTCTTCTTCTTCTTCTTCTTCTTCTTCTTCTTCTTCTTCTTCTTCTTCTTCTTCTTCTTCTTCTTCTTCTTTCAGTAATTATGTAATCTTCATAATCGCACGTTTTTACGCTGCGGAAGACATTTTGAATCAAATGTTTGTCTCACGAAGAGGCCAATAATTAAGAGGGAGAGAGAGATACAGACAGACAAACAGAGAGACAGAGACAGATAGACAGAGATAGAGAAAGTGGTGTGGAACGGATGGACAGACGAAGTGAAAAGGAGTGGGTGTGCGATGTGAAAAAAGCGGGAGGATTAGGGAGAGAAAGAGAGCGAGTATACGAGAGAGAGAGAGAGAGAGAGAGAGAGAGAGAGAGAGAGAGAGAGAGAGAAAGAGAGAGTGAGAGAGAGAAAGAGAGTGATAAAAAGAGAGTGAGAAAGAGAGAGTGAGAAAGAGAGAGAGGGAAAGAGAGAGTGAGAAAGAGAGAGAGAAACAGAGAGTGAGAAAGAGAAACAGAGAGTGAGAGAGAATGAAAAAGAGAGAGTGAGAAAGAGAGAGTGAGAAAGAGAGAGAAAGAGAGAGTGAGAAAGAGAGAGTGAGAAAGAGAGAGTGAGAAAGAGAGAGTGAAAAACAGAGTGAGAAAGAGTGAGAAAGAGATAGATAGAAACAGAGAGTGAGAGAGAGTGAGATAAAGAGAGTGAGAAAGAGAAAGAGAGAGAGTGAGAGAGAGTGAGAAAGAGAGGTGGGAGGTGGAAGAGGGGAGTGACAGACTGACGCATACCCTGGAATAAATAAAACGAGGTGCAGAATAAAAATTTTAAAAAACTTCAAGACACAGGTTGACTTAACCTACGGCGATCTACGATTGCCTTCCAAGCGTAAGTGTTCTCTTTGAACTTTCGGACCGACCCTGCTAAGCTCATCTCAGTTTATATTCCTACGCTATTGATCGTATCCAAGTTACACACTTTTCACACTTCGCTTTCTTCTTCTTCTTCCTCTCCTCCTCCTCATACGGCGATTTCTTCTTCTCTTTCTTCTTCTCCTTCTTGTCCTTCTTGTCCTTCTTCTTGTTCTTGTTTTTCTTCTTCTCCTTCTGCTTCTTATATTTGTTCTTCTTCTTCTCCTTCTGCTTCTTCTTAATCTTGTTCTTGTTCTTCTTCTTCTTCTTCTTCTTCTTCTTCTTCTGCTTTTTCTTATTAAAGTTCTTCTTCTTCATGTTCTTCTTTTTCATTTTCTTGTTCTTCTTATTCGTGTTCTTCTTCTTCTTCTTCTACTTCTTCTCCTTTTTCTTTTTCTTCTTGTTCTTGTTCTTCTCCTTTTTGTTCTTCTTCTTATTATTTTCTTCCTCCTTCTTCTTGTTCTTCTTCTTCTTTTTCCCCATCTTGTTCTTCTTCTTCTCCTTCTTGTTCTTCTTCTTGTTCGCGTTCTTTTTCTTCTTGTTCTTCTTCTTTTTGTTCGTCTTCTTCTTCTCCTTCTTGTTGTTGTTCTTGTTCTTCTTCTTCTTCTCCTTCTTGTTCTTGTTCGTCTTCTTCTTCTCTTTTTTGTTCTTTTTCTTCTTGTTCTTCTTGTTCTTGTTCGTCTTCTTATTCTTCTCCGTCTTGTTCTTGTTCTTCTCATTCTTGTTCTTCTCGTTCTTCTTCTTCTTGTTTTTGTTCTTTTTCTTCTTGTTCGTCTTCTTCTTTTCCTTCTTGTTCTTCTTCTTGTTATTCTTGTTCTTCTTCTCCTTGTTCTTGTTCGCCTTCTTAGTCTCATTCTTGTTCTTTTATTGTTCTTGTTCTTCCCACTCTTGTTCTTCTCGTCCTTGTTCTTCTTCTCCTTGTTCTTGTTCTTCTTGTTGTTATTCTTATTGTTTTTGTTCTTCTTCTTCTTGTTCTTCCTGTTCTTCTACCCCTTGGGGTCATGAGCAATCTTGCCACTGTAGATTGTTCTAACCTATAAAGGGAAAAGTGAAAGCCCCAGTTGAAAACCTGTCTTGCCTTTATAGGCATGATCGATTCACTGCGGCAACAGTACCCCCGTTGGAGTGCCGGGGGTTTCAGTATAAATAGTATCCCCACTTTATGGAAATTTAGTGCTTTAAATTCCCACTGTCGCTGTCTTCCTCATTTACTCTTTCCCATTCCTGCTCTGTCCTTCACTCTGCTATACTATCTTCTTCTTCGCTAGATCAATGACCTACCTTTTTTCTTGAAAACTCTTCCTGGACAAGACTCCTTGTTTGTGTATGAGGTCTGTTGGATCAGCTTGGGAGTGTTGGACGCTTTCTGCCGGGTGGTCACTAGGGCTTCCTATGATTGTATTATTTAGCAATGTAGGCATTTTATATGTATATGTTTTGTTGATAATTTATAATGATGTTTGTATTCTATTTTGTTTTTGTAACCGGGGGTTCGAGTAGTTGGGGTAAAGCCTCAGCCGTCCCCTGCGTGGGATGTCTTTATTGTAAAGTGACTGGCCGGTGGAGGGCATTCAATTTTCCCACTAGGGTTGTTTCAGCAGATCTTTTATGCGGATCGATGGTTGTCCGGTCCTGATTTGGCTCGGAAGAGTCCGCTGGACCTAAAGCAACAATCAATCAATCAATGTTCTTGTTTTTCCCACTCTTGTTCTTCTCGTCCTTGTTCTTCTTCTCCTTGCTCTTGTTCTTGTTGTTATTCTTCTTGGTTTTGTTCTTCTTCTTCTTGTTCATGTTCTTCCTGCTCTTCTTCTTCGAGGTCCTTCCTCATTTTTTTGTATTTCCAGTTGTATCTTAAAATACTTTGAAATAGTTGGGTGGAATCAGAACGAGCAAAATGTCCGTTGGAAGACATAATATTTCAAGAATAACTAACAGGATTTTGACCAAACTACACAGAAACATTACCTAGGTTAGTGCCTCTATCCCGTGCCATCATATTTGAGCTACCGCAAAGGTAAAGGTCACCGGAGTCATTTTGATGCTAAATACGTTCATCTTTTTTCTTTTTTTTAATGTTAAGATTTGATATACCGGTACTTCAAATCATGGGTCATCCTTCAAGGTCGGTCAGTCCGACTGTCCTACCGAACTCCAATTGTTGTGTTCTAAACACACTCGTAAGAATAACTCAATATATACATTCATCATTTTTACTTGGCGGACATTTTCACTACTGCTATGCATGTTGGAGGTCAAGGTCGCTGTGCTTCATTACTTTCTAAACACGATTTGCACTGTATCTAAACACTGGCTGAACCCATTTTGATCACTTTTTGTTTTTTGATAGTGGCCTATTTATTCCTCGTTTCCCTTTTGCTTTGTTTGCACAAAGTCGAGTCAAACACCGCCAGGAGTATGAACTCTTTTAAACAATTATGCTTATTTTTCAGCTATGTGTGTTTCTGGTAGCCTAATAAATTTGAATGAATAGCCATCTTGTTATATCTTCTTCTTCTTCTGCTCCTTTGGCTTCTTCTTGGCATTTCTTGACTCATCTGAAATACTATGATTTAGAGGTTAATCAGAATGAGCCAAATGGTGGTCTGTCCCTCCGAGTCCGTTCATCAGATGGTCGGTCAACTGCACACGCTAGATCTTAAGAACTACTGAACATATTTCTTTAAACTCCAAAGCAAATGTGATCAGGATTAGTTGTCAGCTTACGTATTTCTTCTGATTTTTTACATTTATTTCTAATGTAATATTCTAATTTTACAAGTTGACACGAACGATATTTAATGAAACAAAGAAATTAACAAAGAAGTTCTAAATTAAGTTGCGCTGGGATTAACAAAGACGTTAGTTAGTTAATTAGTTAGTCATTGTTTATACAGTGCTCTCCAAAGAGCCGAATCAGGACCACAACTTGGTTAAAAGAGGGCTCACCCCTGATCCGTATAAAAGCTCTGCTGAAACAACACTAATTGTAGCACTGAAGGCACTCCATCAGCCGGTCACTTTATAATAAAGGCATTCCGTGCAGGGGACGCTGAGGCTGTACTCTAATTTATGAACACCCCCCCCCCCTTCCCGGTGTTTACAAAAACAAAATAGAATATAAACATCATTATTAAAATAGCAACACATACATATAAAGGCCTATATTGCTAAATAATAATATCATAGAGAGCCCAAGCGGCCATTTAGCAGAAAGCGTCCAATATCCCCAAGCTAACCCAACACACCAATGAGGAGTTTTGGGAGAATTTTCTTTAAAAAAAAAGTGTAGGTGACTGCTCTAGCAAAGAATGTAGTTTGATAGATTGATAGAACAGAGTAGGAATGAAAAAGAACAAACCAGAATGACAAAAACAGTGGTAATTTTAAAGCACTGAATTTTCCCAAAATGGGGATACTATTTATACAGAAACCCCCGGCACACCAAATGGGAATTAACACAGAAGTAACAGAAAATGACGAAGGCATTAATAAAAAAAATATGTAACCTCAATGTGACAAGGAAATAAAACAAAGAAGTGGACACAAATGTGACAAACAAAGGAACCGAGAAGTTTGCAAACAGTAAAAAAAAGTATTAATGTAAAGCTTGGTAATTTTCCTGTGACGTTTGGGCAAAATCCATTCAGTGGTTCATGACATATGGCGACCAACAGACCGATGGACAGCAGACCGACAGATAGAAATTTGACTCGTTCTGACTACGTCAGGAAATACAACAACAACAATAACAACAAAAGACTTACAAGACTCTTAACACAATTTTAAGATTCAATTGGAAACACACACGTTGCCATTGGCGTCGTCAGACATGCATGTACGACATCCTGAAAAGGCCAACAAACCCAAACATTATAAGCAGAGAGAAAGGGAGAGAGAAAGGGAGAGAGAGAGAGAGAGAGAGAGAGAGAGAGAGAGAGAGAGAGAGAGAGAGAGAGAGAGAGAGAGAGAGAGAGAGAGAGAGAGAGAGAGAGAGAGAGAGGAATGATGAGACAGCGACAGAACGAATGATGGAGAAAAGGGAAAAAGGAGGCAGACAGATAGATAAACAGTGACACACAGTTAAGACAGGAATGGACATCAAGACAGACCACTGTGATACACTTTGCGCCAACTTCCCTCCAGTGAGATTATCTTTCCATGGCTAATATTTAACCTTGGATCGACCTCCCCCCGGATGGCCTGTTATTTTCTCTTTTTCTTCCACTGTGTATCAGACCCAAACAAATGCCCTAGAGATGCAGATCTGGAATTGTCCTCGCCACGAGAGGAAGAAGAATAAGAAGAAGAAGAAGAAGAAGAAGAAGAAGAAGAAGAAGAAGAAGAAGAAGAAGAAGAAGAAGAAGAAGAAGAAGAAGAAGAAGAAGAAGAAGGAGAAGAAGAAGAAGAAGAAGAAGAAGAAGAAGACGATGATGATGATGATGATGATGATGATGATGATGATGATGATGATGATGATGATGATGATGATGATGATGATGATGATGATGATGAAATAAGAGAAGGAGATGACGATGATGATGATGAAAAAAAAAATAATAATAAATGTAAAAAATAAATAAAATTTAAAAAAAAAAAAAAAAAAAAAAAAAAATAATAATAATAATAATAATAATAATAATAATAATAATAATAATAATAATAATAATAATAATAACATTTCTGACTGGAGAAAAATAAACACATTTCTACATTAAAATTTGGGGACAAAGAAGAAGGAAATCGAAATTTTAGCTAGTCGCAAGCGATGTCGTGTCTGCTGGTAAGAATTCAACAAACACACACAGACACAAACACATACAGAGAGAGAAAGAGAGAGGGGGGGAGAGAGATGGGTGAGAGAGAGGAGGGCCAGAGAGAGGGAGAGAGAAATACACTCACACACACATAAACACCACCACCCACCCTCGCCCACCGCCACCCCCTGCCATCCACACACACCTACAACTATTACAATAACAACTTCATTATTTTGCTTCACCAAGGATCCTGTCGTCTTTCTGTTTATTTCAAGATTCGATGTCGTTTACAATTTCGTCGCTCTGGAAAAAACCCCAGCTAGTTTGGGTTCTGGCACTATTTCATGACTTCTTTACTTACAGACTCTTGCAGTCACTAAATACTGCATTTATCATCATCATCAACATCTTCATCATACTTATCATCACCACCACCATCATTATCATCATCATCATCAGCAGCAGCAGCATCATCATCATCATCCTCAAGAGTTTTTCAACCAATGCACAGGGGCTTTACACGCAGAAAGTGGATCATTGATAGCAAAACGGGAAATAGCGTACAGCCCTATGTGTGTTAATCACAATTAGGCAATTAATACGTTGACAGTGGATCGTTCCCTATAATGCTCATGTGTCTGGGGACTTTATTTATTGAACGAAATAACGAACAGTGGATTCTCGCTAGCATAGCGGTAGATAGCATACCTATCTGGCATAGATAGGATGGTACCAGACTTTGTTATTGTTGGTGGGTTTGTTGTTGGTGAAATCTGCCTATTAAACGGTTTATTGTCAAACAGCGTTAACAACAAATCTATAATATCTTCATTTTAGATTTGTTTTTTAACAGAAAAAAAGTCCCATAAGGGAGAAACGTCGATATAAGCCTATTTTATTATATGCACAACTTTCAACTACCATAGGCGTAATATATCGTTGCGATCAAAGGGAAGTTTACATTTTCGTTCTTATGCCGTTTGAGAACCCCCTTGGGGTGCCGGGGGTTTCAGTATAAATAAAATCCCCACTTTCTGGAAATTGAGTGCTTTAAATTCCCACTGTCGCTGTCTTTCTCATTTGTTCTTTCTCATTCCTGCTCTGTTCTATCAATCTGCTATACTATCGTCTTCTTCGCTAGACCAGTCACCTACTGTACCTGTTTTCTTCAAAACTCTTTCGGGACAAGACTCCTTCTTTGTGTATGAGGTCTGTTGGATCAGCTTGGGAATATTGGACGCTTTCTGCCAGGTGGTCACTAGGGCTTCCTATGATGTTATTATTTAGCAATGTAGGCATTTTATATGAACGTGTTTTGTTGATAATTTATAATGATGTTTGTATTCTATTTTGTTTTTGTAAACGGGGGTTCGATAAATTAGAGTACAGCCTCAGCCTCCCCTGCGTGGGATGTCTTTATTGTAAAGTGACTGGCTGGTGGAGAGCTTTCAGTTTTACCACTAGGCTTGTTTCGGCATATCTTTTATGCGGATCAGGGGTTGTCCGGTCCTGATTTGGCTCGGAAGAGTCCGCTGGACCTAAAGCAATAATCATGTAATGTAATGTAATGTAATGTAATGTAATGTAATGTAATGTAATGTAATGTAATGTAATGCCGTTTGAGATTAAACCGTTAAGCGGCGGATTTGTTTCTGTAACACAAAGTCTGACCCCACTCTTCTCTATCTATGATACATAGGTACGCTACCTACTGCTGTGCTAGGGAGGATCCACTTTCAACGTGTAGGACTGTATAGATCTATTGACCTTTCTTGCTATTAAGGATCAACATTCTGCGTGTAATGTCCCTGTGAATCGAAGTAAGCTTAATTCCGACAAAGCCAAACATGGTAGAATAGCAACGTTTCGCCGTAGACGCATTCTTTCGTTTCTCTTCAAATGCTGGACCGGCTCTTACAATTTAGTGGCCGGATATGGATTAAAATGGATTAAACTTTCAGGTCATAAAAAGATAAAAACAAAATATATAATTGCGAAATGTAAACCTCTCTTCAGGGGAGACATGACTACTACGTGCGTAGCACCCAATATCGATATACCATTTTCCATGGAGCAAACTGATAGAAGTCTGAGGCGTCAGACCGTGCACCTAAGGCAGCGAGTAGTGCCTCTGACAGCTAGAGTTAGATATTGTCGCCAGGACTGTCCTTAATAGTGTGACCAGTGGGCACCTTAGCCGGATTGAGTTAGGTCGCCTACAGCATCGGCCGGCGCCTTGAGCAGCTCTTGAGCTAGAACTGCGCTACACAAGCACAATATCAATAAACCCAAAACACAATGCGCCGTTTAACATATCGCAGACAGATTTTAAGAGCAACAGTACAAAAACGAGATTGAAAAAAAAAACCAACTAATTTCTTATTTCATTTTACTTCATTTAATTTATTTTATTACTCCAATTGTTTCAAACTTAATTTAATTTCCTTACATTTCTTGCTTGTTATTTTTATTTCTATATTTTATTTTATTTATTTATTTTATTTTATTATTTTTTGTCTTTTATTTTATTATTCATTTTATTATTTATTTATTTATTTATTTATTTTGATTTATTGATTTTCATTTCACGCCATTATTTAATTCTATTTATTTATTGATTAATGTAATCATTTTATTAATTTATTTTATGTAATTATGTATTTATTTAGTAGTTGTTTTTTTTTAATTTAAATTTCATTCATCCATTCATTCATTTTATATAATTTTTTATTTGGGTATTTCTTAAATATGGTTGAGCTACACAATTTCACAGGGTAATTATTGCTAAGCTGGAATGTTAGTGAAATTATATGAGTCATTTCACCGACCTTATTGTTTTTGCTGTAAAATAGAATGAATCAACATTGATCTACACCCACCATTGGCGATATGACAGACGGGGATAACCATCCCAAGGAAGACAGGGTTAGGACCTAAATCAACACTGAACCACCAGAGCTATCATTCTGCAAAGAGAGACGATTGGTCCTAATGTCACCTTGCAGTGAATGAACAAACAATAACATGAACCACATCATTACCTGATTGACTTACAAATTATACTTGTCCGTGACATACTGCGGCTAGTGAGAACTCTTTTCACAGCGGCGGTTAGTCCATACGACCCTGAAGTGGAGATCGTGTTCATCAATGGAACGTAGCCTCAATGCCCATATCCTATCCTATCCTATCTTATCCCGTAACTCGGAAGTCGTTGGGGCATCACATATAATCGTTTAACCAGCGTACTCCTTATTTCTCTGTCATCAGCAACTCTGATGACTTCGCTCAGTGTCAAGCCAGTCCATTCTCTATTGTTGTCCTCCCACAACTTTTTATGTCTCCCTCTTCTTCTACCTCCTTGCACTGTGCCTTGCAGGATGGTCTTTGCAAGGCCTGATGATCTGGTGACGTGGCCGTACCATCGGAGTTTCCGTTTCTTCACCGCTGTGAGCAGGTCATCGTGTTGTCCAATGGCTTGTGTGATGGTATGTCGAACTTCGTCGTTGGTGATATGCTGGATATAGAAAATACCCAGAAGTCTTCTGCAGCACCTCATTTCTATGCTTTGTATTCTTCGTTGTAGATCTGCTGTGAGGGTCCATGTTTCGCAAGTGCATAGGAAGATGAAGATGACAAGGGAGCGCAGCAGCCGTACTGTATCTTGGAATGTAGACTGATGGTCTTGTCTTTCCGAATGGGCTTCAACCTTGCCAGAGCAGCAGTTTGTGCGATCCTGGAGAGGACTTCCTGTCGGGATACCATTGTCTGATACAATGGCTCCTAAACATGTGAAGCTATGCACTGTGTTGAGGGATTGGCTTTGGACTTTGATGTCCGTGTCGATGCCATTGGTGTTGTTGGTCATCATGTTGGTCTTCTCTGCACTTATTTGCATTCCATAGGCTCTAGAGGTGGTGTCAAGCCTCTGTACCAGCTGTTCAAGTTCTTGTTTCTCTCCAGCCTAAATGCTGGAGGCCAAATGACAAAAAGTTATTGTTCCTCTTTCTCGTCCGTATCGTTATTCATATAAATTCCACGTTATTCATCTTCATTAATATCCTTCATGGATGTGTGCGAGGGTATATTCTTACAGTCGTATTTATCTTTTCATTTTCCTCTCTCTCTCTCTCTCTCTCTCTCTCTCTCTCTCTCTCTCTCTCTCTCTCTCTCTCTCTCTCTCTCTCTCGCTCTCTCTACCTCCCTCCCCCCTCTCTCTCTTTCTTTCTTCCACCCTCCCCCCTACTCCCCCCCCCTCCCAGCGGCGCTGGAATTTCAAAAAAGCAGATTGGGACAAATTTGGATACTCCGCAGCTTGTCGAATTACCAATGACATTCTAAATTCCGAAGATCCAACTTTGGAGATTTCTAATATCCTAATTGTGCTTCCGAAAATATACCCAGAGCATCTATTAAAACCAGTGCTCCGAATACCCCTTGCTTTGATGAAGAATGCAAGACTCTTCATCATGAAAGGAAACAAGCTAACGAAATTTCTTTTAAAATCCTACTGCTGAAAACAAACTTAATCATCAGAATCTGCGAGCTAAAACTATGTATCTCTTTAAACAAAGAAGGCGACAATCTTAGAAAACCAGTTCCAAACTTCATACCAAAACCTCTTCCAAAACAGTCTGGAAAATAATACAAAGAATTAAAGGAAACAATTCCAAAGCTGTGATCCAAGGTCTAAAAAAAACTTGGACAGATTATCACTGACAAACAAACAGCTGGCTGACTTGTTGGCCTCTACCATATATCACAATTCGTCGTCTGCTCATTATTCCCCAAAAATCCAAAACATCAAAGATAAAAAAGAACAAGAACTCTGCTCTTTTTACTCCAATAATTGTGAACCACATAATCTTCCCTTTACTATGGAAGAATTGACAGATTCCATCCTGAAATCCAATAATTCTGCTTCCGGCCCTGATGATATTCATTATTAGTTAATTTTGCACCTGCCTAATTCCCTTAAAATTCTCTTGGCTGTGTGTTTAATCATATCGGGTCTTCTGGTTCCTTTCTCCCATCTTGGCGGGGAGCAGTTATTGTTCCAATCCCTAAACCTGGTAAGGATCAATCTGATCCAAACAACTACAGAACCATTGCCCTTACAAGCTGTTTGTGCAAAATTATGGAAAGAATTATCTTTGAGCGCTTGATGTGGCAGTTAGAATCCATCAACGCTCTTGATATTTCTCAGTGTGGTTCCGCAAAAACAGGAGCACTTCAAATCATCTCGTACGTTTCGAGTCGTTGGTCAGAAACGCGTTGGTTAGCAGTGAACATGTTGTTTCTGTGTTGCTTAATTTAAAAAAGGCGTATGACACGACTTGGAAGCTCGGGATTCTAAAAGATGTAGAACTCCTGGGCTTCTGTGGGAACTTACCCATTTTTATAGAAAATCTTTTAACCGATAGAAAGTTTTAGATCCGACTTGGCTCCACTTTATTAGATACTTTTGAGCAGGAGATGGGTGTCCCTCAGGGTAGAATTCTTTCTCCTCTTTTGTTTAACATTACAATCAACAACATAGTTCCAAACGTCAAATCTGGCATAGATAAATCCTTGTTTGTTGATGATTTCTCCATCTCGGCTAAGGGTAAAATCTTGGCTAGGGAGGAGGGGGGGGGACGTCAACTTTAGCTTTGCATAGATAAAATTCAGGGCTGGGTAGAAAAAAACGGCTTCCAATTTTCGCTTTCTAAAACCAAATCCATTAATTTTCATTGCAAACAGAACCAGGTTTTGAACCCTTCTCTCCAGGTTTATGGCCAACCCATCAAAGTTTCTAAACAAGTAAATTTTTTAGCATTATTTTTGACAGCAAATTTACTTTTCTGCTGCATAGTAAATACCTGATGGGAAAGCTGCCAGAAAGGTCTTAGTGTTTTGAAAGTTATCAGCCACACAGACTAGGGAGCAGACAAGCAAACTTTGCTCCTGAATGAACATTGAGGTTTAACTTATACACCCACCATTGGCGATATGGCAGACGGGGATAACCATCCCAAGGAAAGAGGGGTAGGGACCTGAATCAACACTGAATCACCAAAGCAATCATACTGCTAAAATGGACAATGAAAATGGCCACATTTTATATCGCCCACCACGGGATTCGAACCTGGATCATCGGGGTGACAGGCGAACGCTCTACCAATTGAGCTACAGCGGTTGGACTTACTCCTCCTCTATTGTTCTCTCGTATGCTCTAAATTGGATTATGGAAGCATCGTATATGGTTTCGCTAGGAAAGCCTACATGAAAGCCTTGGATCTAGTCCATCTTCAAGTCTTCGGATCTGTCTGGGGGCGTTTCGTACTTCACCAAAGGAAAGTCTCTACGCTGAGGCTGGTGAACCTCCCTTAAAGATCCGCAGGCTTCACCTCGCCATGAACTATTTTCTCAAACTTAAAGCAAACCCTGAAAATCCCGCTTATGATTGTATTCTAAATCCAGTATTTATGCTTAAATACTACCACAAACCGACAGAAGTATGTTCCTCTTTTTGGTATCAGAATACGTCCTCACTTTGATACCGCAGGCATAGATGTTGACTCTGTTAATGATGACCAATTGCTAACTGTACTGCCACCTTGTAACCTTATCAACCCCATTATCAACTTAAACTCTCACATCCTTCAAAAAGACTAAAACTTCCAAAGCTGTTTATAAGCAACTTGATCGAGAACAATGTACATCGTATAAAGGATATGAAACAAAAATTTATGGACGGGTCGAAGAAAGGAGACTCGGTTGCTGTTGCGTCCGTCTCTGGGAGACACCTCGACCAGCCTTTGCAAAGCGTATACCTGATTTTTGTTCTGTTTATACAGTTGAGCTCAAGGCATTTCATTTAGCTTTGAAACCGGTTTATCAATCCAAAAAATCATGGTTTTTTAATAATGTCTGATACACTGCCAGCACTTCAGGCTCTTTCCACGAAAAGATATCACACTTTTCTGGCAGAGATCCATGACCTCCACACATATCTTGTTTCTGAGGGTAAAAGGATAGTTTTTATGTGGGTACCAAGTCACATTGGCATCCGTGGCAATATTGTAATGTACAAAGCGGCTAAATAAGCTGTGCATCTAGATTTCCCTTCAGAGATTTTTCAGTTTGTTGCATACTCTGACCTGCGTTGTATGACTGGCTCTTATTGTAAACGGCTGTGGCAGACCGAATGATCTAATCAAATCAATAACAAACTATTTCACATTCTTCCAGATTTTTCAGCTTCTTTGCCTAACTTTGCGTCCACCCGCAAAGAAGAAACTGTTTTGTCTCGCCTTCATATCGGGCATACTTATGTCGCCCATAGTTTCCTTTTAAAAGGAGAACCATCACCATGGTGCTTTGCATATGATAAATCCTTTTCCGTCCGCCATTTTATGTCTGAATGTTTTAATCTGGTTGATGAAAGAGAAAGATATTTAGTTCGATAACTTTTATTGAGATTGTTAAAGTATGCAATAGTCCATACCTGTTTCAATGTTTATCTTATGGTGGTTTGTTTTATCGCATATAAATCATATCGTCTTGTTTTGTATTCTTGTCTGGATTTTATTGGTGAGACTGATTTTATGTACATCTTTTATCATATTTAAATGTTAACAGTTTAGTCTGATTTTGCTTAGTTTTATGTAGTCCTGATTCGACTCTTGACAATCCGCTGGATCCTATAAACATTGAGTCTCTCTCTCTCTCTCTCTCTCTCTCTCTCTTAACGTTAATACTTCTTTTCCGATAAATTATGAATTTAATTTTCTTAACACCATCATCACCATCACCATCATCATCACCATCACCACGTATTGCCCTTCTTTTTCTACTTGTTCTATTTCTCCTTCATCTTCTCATTTGATTAAAAGCTTCTGCACAAAATATATAATCAGTCTCTCCGTTCCTCTTCTTCTCTTCATCGCTTGATTTTCAATGCTTTCATTCGCTTTGCCTTTTGAGTACACCACTAAGCCAACTTTTCTTAGGGTCGCGTCATGTTCGTTTGGGTACTCGACATCGCGTTTCGAACCACACTACCTGTCAGGGATGCTATGTTGATTGCTATAACCAGTGATGGAGATCACGTACAATCGTACGTGTTTCACGTACTGAGTTGGGAAATCACGTAACGAAAATGTAATGAAAGGGTATAAACACGCACAAAGTCAGTGCCAAAGGGGTATGAAAACGTAAGGTAAGTTGCTGGGAGGTATCATCGGGTACAACTATTTCGGTCGTGCGTACAGCTTTCGCTCGATTTGGATCGTGTGCCTGTGCGTCCTGCGCGACCGCCTACCACCCTCTCTCTCCCTCCTATTCATTCTGTCGCTTCCGTGAAACAGCCAATCATATGCACGATAATATTCACTATTTTTTCTCGACGCTTTTGATTGGCTATATAAGACTGACAACAACCCAACATTAAACATGGCCGACAAGCAGCGATCTGAGGGGAAACCGAAGAAAAGGAAAAATAAAGCAGACAAAACTAATTGCTCAAAAAAATTAAAACAAGATGAAGGAAAAGAAAAACTAACTTTTTTGTCAGCCTTTGGCTTTGAGTGCTCGGTAAGAGAAGAAAAAGGTGAGCCGCAACCGGGCCCAGCTGAAGAAACTCAAACTGATGAAAAGACTTTCCACGCAAAGTGTTTATTACGTATGTTGGTGTACCCCTTAAAAAACCGAAAGTGGGTATAAAAACCCTCTTATGTTTGCAATGAGGGTATGAAAACCCCCACATGTTTTGGTTGAGGGTATAAATACCCCTAGCTTAAAAACTTTCTCCATCACTGTTTAACATTCAATATTTTCATTGTTTTACCAATGCGTCCACCACTGAGCCAAGTGTGTTTCCTAAACAATATCTTCTTCATCTTCTTCAAATTTTAATCCCCGTTAATTTTTTTTTTTAACACAAAAAAAACCACATCAATCTCCAGAACTTAAGATGCGCTTTCGGCAAAAAACGTTGCCAGCTTCTATTTGGAACAGAAATTTGAAATGCAAATGGGGCACACCCAAATATACATGATTCTTCTTCTTCTTCTTCTTCTTCTTCTTCTTCTTCTTCTTCTTCTATGTTTGCCTTTTAGTATGTATGCAAAGTTTTATGCGAAGGTCATTCATGGACTTGTGAAGAAGAAGAAGAAGAAGAAGAAGAAGAAGCAGAAGAAGAAGAAGAAGAAGAAGAAGAAGAAGAAGAAGAAGAAGAAGACTATGGAGGACGAGGAAGAAGCATGAGAAGAAAGAGGAGGAAGCGAAGAAGAAGAAGAAGAAGAAGAAGAAGAAGAAGAAGAAGAAGAAGAAGAAGAAGAAGAAGAAGAAGAAGAAGAAGAATGAGGAGGAGGAGGAGGAGGAAGAGGACGATGACGAAGAAAAAAATAAAGAAGAAGAACGAACGAATAAACAAACGATAGTCCTTGAAAGCACACATGGCAGTCACGGAAGAGTAGGAGGAAGAAGAAGAAGAAGAAGAAGAAGAAGAAGAAGAAGAAGAAGAAGAAGAAGAAGAAGATAAACCATAATCATTGAAAGCAAACCGGAAGCCATTCCCACAACAAAACTGTAAGACGTTTTGAATTACAATTTTGCCGATAATATCCCACGTCTTTTCTGATTAGAAATATGATATTGTGTGGTCCTTTCTTTCGTCAAATGATATTTTGACGCGAACTACAGTAAACCAAACGATACACTGGACAGACAGGCGGACAGACAGGTGGACAGACAAATAAAACATAACAAAACTAAAACTGAAACGAACAAACTACAAAAACAACCAACCAAACACATTTGAAATGGGCGCGTTGTGGAATGAAATCCGGCTTTAGCTGGATATTTAGGATTTTCTGATCTTTCTGTTCCTCCCTTCTTGCATCGCACGGCTTCCTTCTTCCATTTGTTCTTTCCGTCTCCCCTTCTTTTTCACTTTCTTCTTTCCCCTCTCCCCCCTTCCGTCCTCATTTTCCTTCATCCAAGCTTCTGTGCGTGGTCTCAAGCCTCCGACGGCTGTGTTCACGTCACCTGTCGCGGTCAGAACCCGTTGGGAATGTATAACTAACTATGCAATCGTTGTTCCATAGCGATTTTCCAGCTCAAGGCGCCGGGCGATACAGCCGCCCGATGCGCCCCTTGCAGCGTTTGGGCGCACTGTTTGACGCCCAGACAACGAAGCAGAATCCTGGTGCAAATAAGGTTACGGACATCTACGAATGGAGCTTTTTTTAAAATCCAAAGTTTGTTTATGTAAAACGTTCATTGGTGTGTTCCTGGTGGCATTGCAAGAGCATCGATGTAAGCCTGCATGGGTAAAATAGTTAAATAACCTGCCCCTAGTGTGTCGCGACAAAGGAGTAGGCAAGAGAGAGAGAGAGAGAGAGAGAGAGAGAGAGAGAGAGAGAGAGAGAGAGAGAGAGAGAGACAGACAGAGAGAGACAGACAGAGAGAGACAGACAGACAGACAGAGACAAAGAGACAGACAGACAGACAGAGAAACAGACAGAGAGACAGACAGACAGAGAATGTATTCTGCCAAATGACAACCGAACATCGCAAATACCGAGGGTTTTCTCCGGGCACTCCGGTTTCCTCCCTCCCTCCCTTCAATAATGGTACAGGACGCAGTCAATATAAAAATTTCAAAAATAAAAATTCGATTTTCATTCCGTCTTCTAATAGCGATCTCCCTGCCTTTACACCACCTGTTTGAGTGATGGATGTGTATTTGGTGTGTGTGAGGGTGGATGAGACAGGTGAGCGTGTATGTTGGTATAGATCGCCGCGCTTTGAGCCTGAATGATTTGGGGAAAGGCGCGTATAGCATCCTGCATTATTATTATTATTATTATTATTATTATTATTATTATTATTATTATTATTATTATTATTATTATTATTATATTATTAAATAGAAATGCCCCGGATGTTGGAAAACAGTCACACACACACACCTACACACACACACACATACATCCGCGTCACAACAATTACAATCATTATCATATACAACTAAATGTACAAGGTTATGACCGAACTTTACTTTGGTGGCATTGAAGTGAAAATAACAATCATTACGCTTGAAATGTGGTCAAACCCTTTCAAACAATAAAGAAAGCATGAAATGATTCCCCAGTAGCCTACCACTACCGTTTGTTTGTGATATATAATTTCACGAAGGTGAATCCTACAGGTATGTTTAACACCAAGACACATCCCATTTAGTTCATTCTCAGTACAGTCAAATCACCGAGTCTTCTTATTCTTCAGCTACCTCCAACCCTCATCCATCTTCTCTCCCTCCTCCACCTCCCCACACCGCCACACCTATTTGTTCTGGAACATGTCATTAGAGTTCCCAAGCAACAAATCACAGAGTTTGCTCACAGTTTGACTCCAGTTCCGTCTCCTTAGAGCAGACAACTTAATACGTTGTAGGGGTTTTATTCAAAATAGAGTTATCTTTATTCTTTTCCTGCTTCCCACCATATTGTCTCTGGCGGTCTCTGGGGTCGTAGCAGCCGCTCTGCCTTTCTCTTCATCATCCGGATTCTCTGCTGTTCGCACAAGTAATATAACCAGCGGATGACCCCGCACAAGGTGATCCATACGAGTCGCCTGACGGTGCCCAGAAACCGCAGCAAGAAGCCGGAAACGAAAATGAATCCCAGAATCAGGATGTCCACGACAGTGACTCCTAACCAGATCAGCATCCGCAGGGGATGGCTTAACAGCCTGTAGATTTCTTGTATGGCCTCCAGCATCGCCTTCCCTATCTGGACGCTGAGTTTCATCGCTAGTATAAAGTTTTTCTCCCTCTTCTCGGGGCTCCAAATATGGAAAGTCCCGTGAGTAGCTCGGTCCTCGATCCGTTGTGGTTTCCTTTCCTTACTGCGGTTGTGGGCTATGCCTGAGTCCAGACTTAGGCTGCGACCGTAGTTTCTTCGTTTACTTCTTTTGTCAAGCACGAACATCTTGTTGTCCTGCCTGGTTCTCTGGACAACGAAACTTTTGCAGACGTCGAACCGTCGTACTCTGCGCCTTTAACGAACATGCGGTTTCACAAGAACACACACGCGTTTAGCTAAAACCTTGAATGATGTAAGAGCCAGCACATGATAGAACTGAACAAATTAAACACGTCCCACGCCCAAATTTCAAATGTCTCCACCACACAATCTAAAATGTCTTTCACAAGGAGGAGGACACATGCCTACTTATGACGTCAATAACCTGATTGCGCAAAAATTGCATGCGCCACGTCACTGAGATACAAAAGTTAACGGAGGGCCAGCACCATGGTTGTTTTTGTTTTGTTTTTTAAAGGCAGGACGATCTTTGCTTTTCCGATGTTTCTTTTTCTGTTTTCAGGTAAAAGGTAAAAGGTAAAGGTAGTCCCATAGCCTTGTGGCCGTAGGGGAGCGTGATGTTGGAGATCACACTTATCTTGGGCCAGCGTAATGAGGGTGATGCCCAACTCTCTCCCTCGCTGCTTTACCTTCCCCACCCTCAAGAGAGTAGGTACTCAATCACAGTTGAGTCAACTGGGGGCGTTGTTATTTGTCGCTTCACGCCTTAGCGGTCACCCATCCAAGTGCTAACCGCACCGGACGGTGCTTCACTTTCGACACAGTAGCGAGTGCTCCAACCACTGCACTATCCGACACCCACTCTGTTTTCAGGGCTTCCATATAGGCTCGTGACCTCTCTGGCAATTCAGCACACACGATACTTCTGTTGGGGTGTGCTACGCGCAAGATTGCGGAAAAAAAGAAGATAGAACGAAGAAATAACGAAGACGAACAAGAACAAGAACAAGAAAGGGTGAAAAGATTGAAAGAAGGGGCGCAGTAAGAAGAAGAAGAAGAAGAAGAAGTTGTTGTAGTTGGTGTATCAAATTTTATTCATCAGATTAACCTTAGTTGTACTGATGTAACATAAACAAATTACGTAATCTACCATGCCTACATCATAAATATTTTCCACATTATCAAACCATAAAAATTATCATACTACTGACATACACATACATTTTTAACAACATAACAATTAATTCACATTAAGAAACACTTTTTTTTTTAATAAGTAAATAAACAGTGGAACCTTTCAACTTCACCTGTGAAGAACGAAGTATTTATAAATGTCATTTTGCGTCTTACAGAAAGTTGAAGTTTGGCCTCCAGGCCCCTACCCCTGCACACCCCATTAAAAAAATTAATAATAATAATAATAATAATAATAATAATAATAATAATAATAATAATAATAATAATAATAATAATAATAATAACAATTATTTATTTAAAAGAACTAAAAAAATAAAAATAAAACAGCTCATTAATTAATATATCCCCACCCCCCTTCCCTCCCCTCC
>CM072519.1:2410014-2532514 GCA_036898135.1 Oncomelania hupensis | reverse complement strand
AACCGGTCGCAAACCAGAATTGTGCTCAGTTGTCTGGGCGCCAGACGATGCGAGTGGGCGCCTCGGGCGGCCCGTAGCGGTCAGCGCCTTGATCAGCTCTTGAGCTGGAAAAGCACTATGTTAGAACAATAAACTACATACTTTCAGTGTTTCCCAAAACGCTCATGTGTGCGTCAGAGACGCACAAAAACTGAAAAAGGACGCATGAAAAAAAAAATGGTGCGTCACAAGGGACGCAACGTTATTTTGTTACTGCCGTTATGTATCCTGGCACCTCTGAGCTATCGTGCGCCCGAGCCGAGTAAGCGCGGTGATCTCCCCTACCCACTGACCGCGCTGACACGCGTGCGCAGCCTTTTTGTTTGCTTCCGAAAAGCTGAAACATGTCGCTCGACACATGGCTACGGAAAACGATAACCCGCAGAAATGCGGAAGACGATGCAATCGTTGAGTGTTGAATCATCATTTTCAGTTCTCCCTAGACTAGGCATTGATGATCTTGTCTGTAATACGCAGTTGAACAGATTTTTTTGTCTCTTTTTTTTTCTTCTGGTCATCGACTTAGTCCCCTCTAACACTAACTGCTTTTACAGAGACAATTTGTCAATACATGCAGAGTGATGTGTGTAAATTGTCGTGTGACCATTTCATGTTTGTTCTATGGTCATTTTATGTGATTTTAAGGTTCCTCTAGTCAATGATGGATTCTTTTGTAACATTTATCAGAACAGTATTCCTTTTGTTGTGTTGCTTGTTTTATGGCTATTCATAATTTTCAATAAAGTTCCATTAAAAACTAAGCTTTGACTTTGAGGCGTATTTGTGTGTCCGTGATGTTGGTAATCAAAATAAAGGTAAATGTAGGAATTGTAAGGGGACTCTCAAATTTTGTAAGGGGACTCTTGAAAATTTGCACCATAGAGTCCCAAGGACTCTCTGAAAAAAAGCTGTGAGAAACACTGACTTTAAACAAATAGCGCTATAGTAGAACAATAGTTATTCATTGCTAACAGGGTCCAGCGGACTGCAAAGAGCCGCATCGGGACCACAAAATCAAGACAACTTGGCTGAAATAGGCCTCACCCCTGATCCGCATAAAAGATCTGCTGAAAAAAACCCAGTGGTAACACTAATTTATCAAACCTCCGGTTAAAGAAAAAAAGAATATAAACATCATTATCAAATATCAACAAAACACATACATATAAAATACATACATTGCTAAATATTAATATCATACTAGGAAGCCCTAGTGACCATTTAGCAGAAAGCGTCCAATATTCCCATGCTGATGCAACAGACCTCGCACACAAATGAGGAGTTTTGTCACGGAAGAGTTTTCAAGAAAACAGATAGGTGACTGGTCCAGCGAAGAAGAAGATAGTATAGTAGATTGATAGAACTGAGTAGGAATGAGAAAGAAAAGGGAGAAAGATAGCGACAGTGGTAATGTAAAGCAATACATTTGCAGAAAGTGGGGATACTATTTATACAGAAACCCCCGGCACCCCCACGGGGGGCGTTAGAACAATAAAATACATACAATATATAAATAGCACAACAAAAATAGTAATAGATGATAAGTCGCAAGGGTGCATTTGAACGGATGTAACCCAAGAAGCGCTTACAGCCCAGGAAGTAGTAGTACCGGTCAGCAGCTGATCAAAACCCATTCAGCCTTCATCTCTCTATGTTCCCCAGGTATTCAGGATTTTTTTCCGCCAGTGCTATGTTTCCCCAGCTCTATGTTTCAACAGTTCTTTGCTTTAACAGCTCTATGCTCACCCGGGACTACAGTTCCCTCATGTCTATGGAGTTCCAGGTCAATCTATGTTACCCAGGATCTATAGTCTTCCTGGTCTATGTTTCCCAAAATATGTTTGTGACTAGACCTCCGGAAATACAGACCTGAGGGTCTACAGCCTCGGAGGGAGTGTGTGAGAGGCGGGGAAGGGGGGGGGAAGGGGCATATACATAAGGTGTGATGGAAACACTGCATGGGCATGAAATGTCTGGAGGGAACACAGACCTGGGTAGCACAGACCATGAGAACATCAACCTCAAAACTTTGAATGAAAACAAATAGATCTGAAAAAAAAACAGGCATGGTAACGCAGATCTAGAATTTAGGGAACACGGATCTGGGTGAACATAGACGGGAATTAAGTGAACATAGCCTTGGGGGAACACGTACGGGGGCTTACCCCTGCAGTCAAGTCTTCAAATCACTTGAACAAGCAAGACAAATGGTGGCCTGGACAAGCAGACCTGCAGAAATTGTTTTTTCTATTGCTCCATGCCCAAGAATAATGCGGGGAACTCCAGGACAGCATTGGACCAAATTAAGGCTAATACAAAATGGCCCCCAGACATGAAAATAGGCTGAATAACAAATTAGCTCACGTAATTGCATTGACGTTGGCATGTGCCTGAGTGTTACGGCCTTGATAGAAGAAGAAGAAGAAGTAGTAGAACAACAACAGCAACAACAACAACAACAACAACAACAAGGAGGAAAAGAAGAAGAAGGCATTTTTGTGGATTGCATGTTGACTGGGAACTTAGGATCGAATCATCTTGTTTACTTTTCTTTTTTTTTCTTTTCTTTTCCTTCTCTCTCTCTCTCTCTCTCTCTCTCTCTCTCTCTCTCTCTCTCTCTCTCTCTCTCTCTCTCTCTCTCTCGCTCCTGCTTATTTGAAAGCACTTTTTAGCAAGTCATCATCTCGTTATTCATCTTCACGACATAATTTAACATTTCCAAGACCACGCTTAGACATATTTAAAACATCTCTGTCCTATTCTGGTCCAAGCGTGTGGAATCCTCTACCAGAAGAGGTCAAGAAAAGTAAATCATTACCATCTTTTAAAACAAGGCTCCATAAATATTTAAGCTCCCTTTGCTCTTAATATTTAAGATGATTGTATACCTCTTTGTTCTTCCCTACCCTGCCACAATTTAAGTTACTAAGAAGATGTGAATTTACATGTGTGTGTGTGTGTGTGCGTGTGCGTGTGTGCTTGTGTGTGCGGAGGGAGGAGGAGATGGTTGGGGAGGGGAAGAAGGGTAAGAGTATGTGTACTAAAATGCATTAATTTGCTTATTGATTTGTTACCGTAGTTAAGGAATATGTTTGTTTCAAATTCTTTTATGTTAATTATTTTGTTTGTTTTGCATTGTTTATTAAGGACTAGCTGTAAGACAGGTCCAAAGGACCTAATGCTATTATCCTTCGACTTCGACTTCTCTCTCTCTCTCTCTCTCTCTCTCTCTCTTTCTCTCTCTCTCTCCCTCTCTCTAGCTCTCTCTTTTATTTTGACAATTTAATGCATACACGGCTTCTGGCCCATTGCATATACACGTGCAAACGTGCACGGGCATTCTCACTTTCACGCGCATGCACTTGCAATTGGGAACAAACAACTCTAAGGGAGGGATGGAGGGAGAGAGAGGGGAAGGAAGAGAGAGAGAGCGAAGGAAGGAAGGAAAAGAGAATGGAGGGAAGGAGAGAGATTTGGAAGGGATTAAATACAAAAATTGTCAAAGCTTTTCTGCATGTATCTGGCATCCCAGCCATATTAGAATTGACCCTAGGGACCTCTCCATCACTTTCGCTCATTTAAGCGCTTCCTCTGCTCGGCTCGGTGGTTTCAAGCCCTCGTTTCAATGATCTGCGCTGACGCTCTGACAAGTGCGTGCACCTTTTCGCTTCAACGCCGCCTGCCTGAGTGTCTCAAGGTCGGAACTGGCCGCAGACCTCGGAAAAGAACAGTTGTGGTCTGAAATACTCTGTCCCTGTTGGGTTGAATCGAGGGCAAAGCGATTCGCTATCACTCTCAGATAACTGCACATATCGGGTTGTTTGTGCGTGTGTGTTTGTGTGTGTGTGCGTGGGTGTGTGTGTATGAGTGGGTGTGTGTTCTGTGTGCAATTCTAGTCGACTGATCTGGGAATAATTTGAAAAATTCGGTAATCAAAACCAGCCAAATGTTGGTCGGTTCGTCTGCCTGTCTTTCTGTCCGTCCGTCAGTCCGTCGTTGCAGAACATTCCTCAAGAAACCCTTGACAGATTTTGTTCATATTCCACATGGGACATCTCCAAGGTTCTTAGTGACATCTGATTTGTTCTACCTCAAAAGATTAAAAGTCGTTCGGGTAATTTTGTTGTGGATGCTACAAGCGTTTTCTTCCTCTGTATAACACAATAACGGTTGAACCTATTTAACATGGCGTTTTAATTGGAACACATGCACTTTAGGCTCATGGCCAATCATTTCATAGTTATTCGTTGTTTTTTTTGTTTTATTTTATTTTTTAAATGAATAACCCCTGAAGTCTAACCCATTATTCGGGGTATGGCAGTCAAGTCCTGAAAAACGATGAGACATAAACCAAGGGAATAATGTGACTGATTATGGACATTCTTTGTATAGTGTATCACATCACTCTCCAAGGGCATAATTTGACTGATTATGGACATTCTTTGTATGGTGTATCACATCACTCTCCAAGGGCATAATTTGACTGATTATGGACATTCTTTGTATGATGTATCACATCACTCTCCAAGGGCATACTTTGACTGATTATGGACATTCTTTGTATGGTGTATCACATCACTCTCCAAGGGCATAATTTGACTGATTATGGACATTCTTTGTATGGTGTATCACATCACTCTCCAAGGGCATAATTTGACTGATTATGGACATTCTTTGTATGATGTATACATCACTCTCCAAGGGCATAATTTGACTGATTATGGACATTCTTTGTATGATGTATCACATCACTCTCCAAGGGCATAATTTGACTGATAATGGACATTCTTTGTATGATGTATAACATCACTCTCCAAGGGCATAATTTGACTGATTATGGACATTCTTTGTATGGTGTATCACATCACTCTCCAAGGGCATAATTTGACTGATTATGGACATTCTTTGTATGATGTATCACGTCATTCACAGATAACAGCAATTGGGAAAATGATTGCTACGTCGCCTTTTGGCAGACGTTTGTAGATTGGTGCTAAATCTCTCTTCCCCTTTTATTCCATTTTGTTATAAAGTTTATTAATTGTGACTTGATTGTTGTTAGTGTTATTAGTTAATGTCTGATATCACCTAAATGTGTAAATAGACAAAAAATGAAATAGTGATTGATTGATTGGGATACGACAAACGGGGATAACTATCCCAGAAGAGGGGTAGGGACTTAATTCATCACTGAACCACCAGAGCAATCAATCACTATTTCATTTATTGTTTATTTACACATTCAGGTGACTCGGACCCGAGTCATTATCAGTGTGCCGGACCAACGCTCTATCTCTGAGCTACCTCGACAGAACAATCCACCAGAGTTTAGGCAGCTTGTGCACCCTTTTGTGACACTTTAGGAGGCATGTCCATGTCTGAGAAGTAAGAAGTAGTTGCCGCTAAGCTGAGTTAACAACTGACGTCGTGCAATCGGCTGTCATCAGCTGCACACGCCAGGCTAGCGAGGTCAGTAACCGCTCCAGCTGTTTCCCGGTGGGCAGTAACAATTGTGGGGGAATGGGAGATGCTTTATTCAGCGTCGAAGTTCGCTAGTTAAGACCGTCTAGCTAGCATGTGTCACGCAACGAGCGCATGCAGGCAGGCTGAGAAAGAAAGAGAGAGAGAGAGAGAGAGAGAGAGAGAGAGAGAGAGAGAGAGAGAGAGAGAGAGAGAGAGAGAGAGAGAGAGAGAGAGAGAGAGAGAGAGAAAGAGAGAGAGTGAGAGAGAGAGAGAGAGGTGGTGAGGGATTAATGTGGAGGGATTGCGGCGGGAGGGGGCAGAGGATCACGAACAGAGACAAATGTACTGATGTGAGGATCACACTGCTGATGTACATGTAAATACGCGCGCACACAAAACATATACACACACACGCACACACACGACCATCCCCGCTACACACACAAACAAGCAAATTCATTCGTGCACAATATATATAAAACAAGACATGCTACACTTCGAAGGCAAGCAGACAGATCGCAATCCAGCTGGTTATTGACAGCTGCGTTTCTCATCCCCCAAATCCCCGCCCAACCGGTATCTTATACACCCTTCCTATCCTATCCCGTAACTCGAAGGTCGTTGGGGCACCACAGATGATCGTTTAACCAGCGTACTCCATCATTCTCTGTCCTCAGCAACTCTCATGGCTTCGCTCAGTGTCAAGCCAGTCCATTCTCGAAAGTTGTCCTCCCACCTCTTTTTCTGTCTCCCTCTTCTTCTGCCTCCTTGCAACGTGCCTTGCAAGGCCTGATGCTGTGGTGACGTGGCCATACCATAGGAGTTTCCGTTTCTTTACCACTTTTAGCATTTCATCGTATTGTCCAATGGCTTGTGCGATGGTCGGTCGGACTTCGTCGTTGGCGATGTGTTGGGTATAGGAAATGCCAAGAGGTCTTCCTTCTGTAGCACCTCATCTCCATCCTTTGTATTCTTCGTTGTAGATCTGCTGTAAGGGTCCATGTTTAGCAAGCGTATAGATAGATGGAGATGACAAGGGAGCGCAGCAGCTTTAACTTGGAGTGTAGACTGATGGTCTATAGCCCTTCCAAATGAGCTTCAACCTTGTCATGGCAGCTGTTGTTTGTGCGATCCTGGAGAGGACTTCCTGTTGGGACTTATTGTCTGATACAATGGCTCCTAAATATTTGAAACCATGCACTCTTTTGATAGATTGGCCTTTCACTTTGATGACCATGTTGATGCTATTGGTGTTGTTGTCATCATGTTGGTTTTCCCTGCAGTTATTCCCATTCCATAAGCTCTGGAGGTGTTGTCAAGCCTCTATAACAGCTGTTCAAGTTCTTGTTATTCTCCAGCCAATTAATCAATGTCATCCGCAAAACGGAGATTGGAGATTGCTCTACCTGTGACTTCGTGATCTGCAATGAAATCTGACATGATGCGCTCCATAAAGATTTGAAGAGTGTTGGAGAGACTACGTATCCTTGACGCACACCTATTGTTGCTCTGAACCAGTTTCCGATGGCGCTGTTGTGGAGGACTCCACTGATAGCCTTGTCATACAGCTTTTTAATTACTTCAATAGTGTTAGAGCTGATGTTGTATACTCTCATGGTTGCCCACACAGCTGTATGCCAGACTCGGTAAAACGCTTTCTTGAAGTCCACAAACACATGATATAGATGTTGTTGGTGCTGTAGGTATTTCTCGCAGACTATGGTGAGATTCAAAATCTGTTCAGTAGTACTTCGCCCTGTCCTGAATCCTTATTGTTCTTCAGTTATGATTTGTTCAGCTGGGGGTTTCAACCTGTTGAGTATTATTTTCAGGAGGACCTTGCTGGGATGGCTGATGAAGCTGATGGTGCGGTAATTTTCACATTCCTGAAGGTTACCCTTTTTGGGAAGAGTGATGACAAGCGACTGGGTCCACGGTGTAGGCCACTCCCCACTCTGCCAGATCTTGTTACAGATAATGGGGAAGGAGTCAGTCATCGCTTCTCCTCCAGCTTGAAGCAATTCTGCGGGTATGTTGTCCTATCCTATCCTACCCTATCCCATAACTCGGAGGTCGAAGGGGCACCACAGATGATCGTTTAACCAGCGTACTCCATCTTTCCCTGTCCACAGCAACCCTGATTGTTGTCCACTCCCGCTGATTTCCCCTTCTTCAATGATTGCACCGCTGCCTCAACTTCTTCTAGGAGAACTGGGAGGATTTTTTCTTCTTCTCCGTTCTCTAGACTTGCTACTGGTGGGTTTTCCGTTTGGTGTGTGGTTGTAAAGGTCAGAGCAGTACTCTGTCTAAGACTTCTTGTTCGTCTGTAAGGCATATGCTTGACCTGCTTTGGATCATGGGAGGCCTTGGCTGTTTAACACTTGTCAGCCACTTCACAGTCTGATCTAACTCAAGCCGGCTGAGGCGCCCAATTGCTGCTTTAGACACACTGTCGGACGCCCCAGACAACTGAGCACAATCCTGGGCGACCAGGGATGGAGGGAAAGGTTGAGACCTAGTGCTCTCTGGGTGTAGTTTATGTTGAGTGACCATTAACTATTTGGGTTATTTAACGCTAACATAATTATGGAGAGTATCTATGGCGGTGAAGCTACAGTGGCCATTTCCTCACCCCCCCCCCTCCGCCCCTCACTTACCCTCCAACCACAATGAAAGGAAAGGGATTGTAAAGAAGTGAGATGATTGCTGTATAACTACCCTAAATGTAGATCTATGTTTTGCGTGAGAGTTAAGCCCATGCCACACGAGCGTCAAATCTACTGGACTTTACGCGAATCGGAGCAATTTTCGACTTCGAAGTCGGAATTTCATTTTGACTTGAATGGCGCAGTGCCACACGAAAGTCGCACATCGCGTCAAACTTGAGGGTTATTGGTCTTGAAGTTTTGCTGTACGTGTGTGTGATCACGTGATTCGTTTCTGCTTCTCATTGGCCAAAAGGTCCGAATCACACAATCGAGACTCGCGGAATTAGAACATGTTGAAAGTCGGCAATCGGAGCCAATTCAAGGAATCTGGATTTGCGATGCACAGGGTGTCACACGACAATCAAGGGATTTTGTCGTGATTTCATGAATTGGATTCAAGATTTGACGCTCGTGTGGCATGACCATTACTGCTATGGAACGCTGACGCTTACATATAATTACTTACTGCAATTGCTAATGTTGATATGAATAAAGTTGTATTTTGTTGTCCTGCATTGTCTTGTATTGTCAAGTATTGTATTATATTGCATTGTATACAGAAGGGGTTTGTGAGTGTAAAGCGTACGTCATTTGATCCACACTTGAGAACAAAAACACACTGAACAAGGAAAGCTCTTCTCTAAGCAAAAACAATAGCAACTACCACCATCACCACAACAACAACGATTACAACAACAGCAACAACAACAACAACGGCAGCAACAAAAACAAGAAAGAAGAAGAAGAAGAAGTAGTAGTAGTAGTAGTAGTAGTAGTAGTAGTAGTAGTAGTAGTAGTAGTAGTAGTAGTAGTAGTAGTAGTAGCAGTAGTAGTAGTAGGAGGAGGAGGAGGAGGAGTAGTAGTATATTTTATTAACGTCTGCTAAAACCAAAGGTCATTCAAGACGACATATATACATGTACAAAAGGGATTTAAAAGTGTGAATAAAATATCAATAAAGAAACAACAGTAAAACAGTGAAATCGAGTATACAGTAGGCCTAAATTTACACAGACGATTACACGCATAAAAAGAGCTATATACAAACTTACATTGACAACAATCATAGACATTGTATTTTCTTAAAAACAATTATATAATAAATAAATACATAAGCAAACCAATAAAGCCTACATACTTTGGAATTTGCTTATAATCACACTGACGCACTAAACAACAGAATGGTCCATGTGTAAGTACAGTTTAACGTACTATCTCTCTCCCCATCTCACACTCTGTCGCGTTAGGACTAGTTTTACTCTGCTTATTTTAATATTTAGCTTGGTTAGTCTATGTAATATTAGAATTTCAATGTTAGGCAGCAGACGATGGAAGTAATCAAGCGTAGTAATAGCATACTGCCGCCTACACACAGTGGTAGCTGACGCTGGCTCAGGCAATGACATCATCGTAATTACGATAGGCGAGAAAGTTTTAACAAATGAGACGCAGGCAGAGCGGTTAGAGCCAGTTCTGACTATGTCAAAACCTAGCATAGCTTAATGCAGTCGAGTTTAAACCGAGGAAGAGTACACATCTACACCGCTACTCAGCTAGTAGTAGATCTCTCCAGAAAAGACTAGGACGCAGTACTTGTGAAAATCCGAATTCACTCAAGTAGCCACTGGCCTGATATTGTCACGAAGGTAAATGAACATATTTCTGTTTCATCGTGATGTATTATATTATTGTTGAATTATGTTTGTGGAATTTGATATGCATAGAATTGAATTGTTAGCCCGACTTTGCCTGACACGTGGCGTAGCTGACCACGAGGCAAAAAGACGACCGGCCGACGCCATCTGGAATTATGTACGGACCCACTGTTGTTTAACTTATATGTATGCTTACAGACCAGTGGCTGTACAAATGAATGTGTATAATATTATTAATTCTTGATGTGTATAAGTAGCCATGTTTTATATTTACGAATGTATAGAAAATTAGAGTGGAGATTCCAGTGGACCACGGACTTAGCAGAATGTTCGTCGCTTATATATGTAGATGTGGAGCTAATTACTGAGGGCTATTACGACCTTCAGTGAGACGCTCTGCACACACCTATCATTCAAGGTTGTGCAGAATTTCGTCTCATATGTTACAGACGATCAGGCGTTCTGTAGTGCGCCTAACACAGCCTCAGACGAAACCTCGTCGACGCATTAGTTGGCTGCAGCGGTATCCCCAGCATTGTGCGAGGAAAGCCAACCAGTCTACCCACAGGGAAGAACCAGAAGAAGACAACACAAGTTGTCAACAAACCGACCACAGCACAGCACGCCAGACTGAAAGTTAAGTCTATAAACGTGTGTGCACAAAAACCTGAGAGCTACAGGACCACAGTAGTCCACTTCTCATGAACAATAACCTCCAGTGCCCAAGGATGAACTATTAGCTGCATAGACTATCAGCGATCGAATTATTCACAGTGACTATTTATCGTTTAAGGTAGATTAGTACTTAGAAAATCTTGTATAGAGTAGAAGAAATAAATGTGTGATGTTTAACTGTTATCAAGTGGCTGGACTACATATGATTCATAGCCGTGTGAAAGCTAGTGTGAGTAACCTTTTACCATTTTTCTATCTATCTCTGTAACCCAGCCTTAACACAGACCGAGCTAAATAAATAAATTTATTATAGTAATCCACAGGGTGACTAACTAGCAGTTCCCATCGGATAAAGCGTGAGGTTTACATCATTCCATTGTGCAGAGCCCTAAAACCCATAAACCCACGTGACACACTCTCTCTCAGCCACTGGCTGTGCCGCTCCCCCCTCCTCTCTGCGGCAAGCAAGACAAAGCACCAACGACCGTGCACGCACCCCCAGAAACACTCTCACACACGTACACATACACGTAAACATACACACACACGCACGCACACCACACACACACACCAATCATGTATAATATGTTTCACAAAAACATATTAGTTTACTTCCTTTACGTTGAAGGAGATGGTTGGTTGGTTGGTTGTTTTATTAACGTCTTTTCCACCAAAGATGATAAGACGGGGTGGGGGGGGATTATTATTTACACAAATCTAGCCACAGGAGAATCCATCAAGAGCTTTGCTAACAATACACTTTGATGAAAATTAATCTCATCTAATGTTCTTATGTCATGCAGATGCACAGTTAGTATAGGCCGAAAAAGACGGCAGCCAAAAAGTAAATGATATAATGAAAAAGTCTCATTGCATACACAATGGACATCTGGACAATACTTTGTGTTTATGGCATTCAACATTATTCTGTTAGCCATAGTAAAAACTGTTCTCGAAAGTCTACAGTTTACAGCAAAATGTGTATCAAATACAACATGTTTCGTTGACCTCTCTTCAATCATACGTTTAATTTCCTAAGGGGATTTAATGAGTTGAATACTCTGAGCATTGATATTTTTAGCTCCATTCTTTGCTGCTTTGTCCGCACTATCATTAAACAAAAAACCACAATGTGAAGGTAGCCAACAGAAGCTTACCTTTGTACCATTAATAATGAGATTGTGGACTAAATGTTGAATTTCTAAAATAATATCATGCCGTTCAGTATGACCATAAGATTGTAAAGCATCTAAAACTGACATCGAATCAACACAAACAACAACTTGAAATGCGTTTAAGCAAAGATCTGAAATTTTAGTTAATGCCATAAGGATTGGAGGATAAGGATTGTTGAAGGAGAGGAGGAGGAGGAAGAGGAGGTGGAGAAGGACGAGGAAGAAGAAGAAGCAGAAGAAGAAGAAGATGATGATGATTATAATAATGATGACGATGATGATGATGACGATGATGATGATGATGATGATGATGATGATGACGATGATGATGATGATGATGATGATGATGATGATGATGATGATGATGACGATGATGATGATGAAGGAGGAGGAGGAGGAAGAAGAAGAAGAAGAAGATGATGATGATGATGATGATGATGATGATGATGATGATGATGATGATGATGATGATGATGATGATGATGACGATGATGATGAAGGAGGAGGAGGAAGAAAAAGAGGAAGAAGAAGAAAAACAACAACAACAACAAAAACAACAACAACAACAACAACAAGTTGCTACTTACATCTATGTACATAGCCAGATTCACTCTCTTCCACAGACTCCAAGATGAGGCAGTGGATGCCATTTTGAAATTCCACTTGATGAAAACACACTGGAAACAAAAGAAAGAACATGTAGGGCACACCCAGGGATCTGAAAATGCCATGTTCCATGTTTACACACTCAGTCGTCACTGTAAATATGATGCAAATCATGATTACATCTATTGGCAAGCCTCTATTGATGCAATAGATCTTGTCTATTGTGTTTAGGTCACTGAGGTTTTTCTCTGGGTAATCCGGTTTCCTCTCTACTTTGAATAGAGGTAGATTTAAAAAAAACATTTTGTTTGCCTTTCCATCTTCTATAGCTTATCTCCCTGCCTTTACACCACATGTATGAGCAATGAATAAGTTTGTTGCGCATGCAAGAGTATGTGTTACATGTAGGCATGAATGTTGCCTGTACAAATTGCCCTACATGCTTGAACCTGATTGGTCATCTGGGGAAAGCATGTCTATAGCTTCAATTAGGATGATGATGATGATGATGATGATGATGATGATGATGATGATGATGATGATGATGATGATGATGATGATAAGGAGGAGGAGGAAGAGGAGAAGGTTAAGCAGGATAAGAAGCAAACAAATGAAAATTATTTAACTTTAGAGAACGGCATTCCAAAATAATGTACAATGGAACTGAAAGATGATTATATAATCTTGCGAAGATGGGTAGTGGTCTTTTCCTGATCTACATCACTCTGGCCAGTACTATAAAATCACAGTTCAGCCAAATATACTATCAATTTTTATATCAGTCACTGAGAACAAGAACAGAAAATGGAATAGCCGATGATGAAATGGCGGATTCAACAAAATAATCGTCATTTGTCACACTCACTTAGAATAAGAAAACTGAGAAGATACTCAAACCTCAAACAATGAAATTGAAAAAGGAAAAGTATTACATCATCTATTCGGAACTTATAGTGAGTATTCACTACTGTGTTCTGAAGGTCAAGGAGCATGTGGGGGTCACTCGAGGTTGAGGAAGTGCCAACAGAGGCTGTATGTCCTGTGACCTTGCTCCAAAGCTACTTCTAAACCTCTACTGTAGCGTCATTGAACCCATCTTGACATACAGTAGCAGCATCTTCTTTTCAATTCTGTCAGTACATTACATTACATGATTATTGTTTTGGGTTCAGCGGACTCTTCCGAGCCAAATCAGGACCAGTTCTGTCAGTAACAACAACCTGATTAAAATATCTAACACAGCATCTCAGTTCCCCTTTCCTGCCCCCCCACCATCACCACCCCACCCTTACCCCCCTCCCTCGCTCTCCATTTCACTTTTTCCCATATCCCACATCCACAACAAAGCCCTTCTCTGCAAGGCACAGGCAAGTCTCTGCTGACACTTCTTATCCTCTACACTACCAGTTTGAACAACTCCTCTCTGGAGTACTGGTGGAGAGTGCCAATGGCTAAAAAGATTAAATTCCAACAAAGCTGAGTGCCTTCAGCTATTAACTGCCTGAACACAGGTAGGTCTGTGAGAAGAATTGTTCCATAAAAATTTCCTTATAAATAAATACCCTTTCTAAGAACTGAGCTACATTGTTGTCTTTTCATCTCCACCCCCACCCCTCCAGCACTCCATCATGACGGTACTGTACATGTACATGTAATGATAATATTTGTTGATTTACTTTTATATCTCCTGCCCAGCCTTAGAATGCTTTGGGAAATAATTGGGGATACTGTTCCCATCATATCCTGTATACAAGAACAACAATAATAATAATAATAATAATAATAATAATAATAATAATAATAATAATAATAATATTATTATTATTATTATTATTATTATTATTATTATTATTATTATTATTATTATTATTATTATTAATACGAATACAAAAATCAATCTATGGATTGAATGGATTGTTCATTTCGAACTGTTTTTTTTTTAAATGAAACTTCGTTCTTTAGCTTAACTGATCTTTTACAATGTTAGAGGTAGACTATTTGCATTAGCCTGGTTTATAATGATAGCCTAACTTGTCATCATAATCAAAAAGTAATTTTATGAATCTAGTTACACCAGATGCCATCCGTTATTATCCTAGATTATTTGCTAATTTACTTATTTACTCGTTTCTTTATTAGTGTAATTATGTCACAACTTCAGGGAATGATTGGTTGGTAGGTTTAATGCTGTAGTCAATGTTTTTGTTTATGTAGCGCAAACGAGGTCGAGGTCGCTGGTCGTGAACCCCAGAAGTGCAAGTCGTAGGCCTACCTGCTTCCTGTCGCATCCTTCAAGCTCCACTGTTGCTGTTTTCCGTACTTTCCACCAAACTGATATCGCAGTTCTAGGTAATCCATAGTAATCCATTTCCAATGCACCGTACATTTTCCTCAGTTACTCGGGCTACATCAACTAAAATTCCGGTCCCCAGCCACCACTGTCTCCGTCCACAATCTTCCTTGCGCTAGCACGTACTGCGCAGTGGTCTGGCGCACAGTTCAGGGTTCACGACCTGTGACCTGTCCGCGAAGCCAGCATGTTACCGAATGTGATGCGTAAGCTTACGGCTAGTCACTAGCGTATCCATTAGCGACAGTTTTGGTTTACAAGCAATCCTGCTCATTTCTATGCGTCTGTGTTATCTTAGTATATTTTAGTAAAACAACAACAACAAAAAACTGCTGTGCGCGTGGGTTTGTGGGGTTAAGATTGCTGGCGTGCAAGTGCGCAGTGCTTCAAATATTTAGAAGCCATTGTTTAAGACAATGGGTCCCGACAGGAAGTCCTCTCCAAGATCGCACAAACAACTGCGGCCCTGACAAGGTTGAAGCCCATTTGAAAAGACAGGACCTCCAGTCTACACTCCAAGGTAAGGCTCCTGCGCGCGCTCCATTGTTATCTCCATCTTCCTATACGCTTGAGAAACATGGACCCTCACAGCAGATATAGAACGAAAAATACAAAGCATGAAGATGAGGTGTTACAGAAGACTTCTGGGCATTTCCTATACCCAGCACATCACTAAGGACGAAGTCCGGCAGACAATCACACAAATCGTTGGACAACACGATGACATACTCACAGTGGTGAAGAAACGGAAACTCCGGTGGTATGGCCACGTCACCAGAGCATCAGGCCTTGCAAAGATTATCCTGCAAGACACGGTGCAAGGCGGCAGAAGAAGAGGGATACAGAAAAGAGGTGGGAGTACAACAATCGAGAATGGACTGGTTTGACACTGAGCGAGGCCATGAGGGTTTCTGAGGACAGAGAAAGTTGGAGTACGCTGGTTAAACGATCATCTGTGGTGCCCCAACCACTTCCGAGTTAGGATAGGATAGGATAAAATAGATGCAAGTGTGTGCGAGCGAGGGGCGCGTGTGCGCGTGCGAGTGTGTATGTTGAGGAGTATGTGTATGGGTGTACGTGCAGTGTGAAAGGTAAATAGGCTGTGTCCTTGTGTGGAGTTAAATCTTTAAAACTTGTGCAATAGTTGTTTCGCCAAAAAGATATGGGACTATCTCATTGGTCCCCACAAACTCCGAAGTTATCTGATCAAACTAGAATGTAAATATTTCAAGACATTTGTCACCGATGCAGTTGTTATCCACCCACCCACTATCCCCCCCTATCCCCCCACACTCTCTCTCTCTCTCTCTCTCTCTCTCTCTCTCACATACACAGCAGCCCTACTTCTTCAACAGCGGTGTGATTCGACAGCCAGATGAAAGGCGATAATCCCTGAATCCTTACTAAGTCTGTATAACACCACCACCTAGTACTATACTGCAAAAGTTTCCGTCCAGAAAATATGGGAGTCATTCATTAACTTATGCGCCGACTGTCGATTTATAGTTGGAATTATTGCTCATAGTGGCCTTCGCTACATTAGTGTGAAACTTTCACAAGATAATTTCCCATCTGGCAGTTTGTGTGTATGTGTGTGCGCGTGTGTGTTTGTAGCTGTGAGTGCTCTCCCTCCCTCCATCCCTCCCTCCCTCTCTTTCTCTCTCTACTTACTTCACCACTATCCCACTTACCCCCACCCCTCCATCAATGGGTGAACAATGGCCTCGGTTTGGTATTGATCTGTTTTTAACCCTAAGCAATCAACGGTCGGGATTCCTATCCTATCCTATCCTATCCCGAAACTCGAGAGTCGTTGGGGCAACACAGATGATCGTTTAACCAGCTTATTCCACCTTTCTCGGTCCTCAGCAACCCTTATGGCTCCGCTCAGTGTCAAGCCAGTCCATTCTCGAATGTTGTCCTCCCACCTCTTTTTCTGTCTCCCTCTTCTTCTGCCTCATTGCACCGTGCCTTGCAGGATGGTCCTTGCATGGCCTGATGCTCTGGTGACGTGGCCATACCATCGGAGTTTCCGTTTCTTCACTACTGTGAGTATGTCATAGTGTTGTCCAATGGCTTGTGTGATGGTCTGTCGGACATCGTCGTTGGTGATGTGCTGGGTATAAAAAATGCTCAGAAGTCCTCATGGTCTGGTAAATATATATGATGAGGGCTTTTTGGCCCAATTTTATTGTCCTTAACGCTCATGCAATAGGACGTTAAGCATCGTTTTCTCTCTTTTCTCTCTCTTGGGTGGGGCCGGGTAGCTCAGTTGGTAGAGCGGCTTACAAGTAACCGAAAGGTACCTGGTTCGAATCCCGGATTGGCCAATGTGTGACCATATTATTTTCCCCTTACCATCAACTGGTTCGCTGGTGTCAGAATAATGTGACCAGTAGTCGCCTATACGCTCCGGTGTCGTGTGACTATAATCTACAATTACCCTTTATCTGTAGCACCTCATTCCATGCTTTGTATAGGAAGATGGAGATGACAAGGGAGTGCAGCAGCCTTACCTTGGTGTGTAGACTTATGGCCTTATCTTTCTAAATGTGCTTCATCCTTGTCAGGGCAGCAGTTGTTTGTGCAATCCTGAAGAGGACTTCCTGTCGGGATCCATTGTCTGATACAATGATTCAGTTAAAAAAAAAAAAAAAAAAGAGAGAGAGAGAGAGAGAGAGAGAGAGAGAGAGAGAGAGAGAGAATATATATTTGCAGCTGAGCCATGTGACTGTAGTACGTTTGGAAATGTTAATTGTTCATTTACTATTTTATGCAAAGCTTTTGCTCAAAGCCAAAGGCAATTTTTCCTTTTATGTGAAAGTTGGACAATAAAGATGTTTTAAATTGTATTGTATTGTATTGTATTGTGGTACATTGTATTGTATTGTATTGTATTGTATTGTATTGTATTGTATTGTATTGTAGTACAATCGCCTGGGTTTGAAGATAATCTGTGTTCGCACTTTTTTTCGCACTAGAGTTAACGTCATGTAATTACTTTCTGAACGAATGTGTGTGTGTGTGT
The DNA here is from genome assembly GCA_036898135.1 of Oncomelania hupensis. Taxonomy (NCBI): domain Eukaryota; kingdom Metazoa; phylum Mollusca; class Gastropoda; order Littorinimorpha; family Pomatiopsidae; genus Oncomelania; species Oncomelania hupensis. The sequence continues at coordinate 2,514,815 of CM072519.1, read as the reverse complement.
GTGGGTGTGTGGGTGTGTGTGTGTGTGTGTGTGTGTGTGTGTGTGTGTGTGTGTGGGTGTGGGTGTGTGTATGTGTGTGTGCGCGCGTTTGTGGGTAGTTGTGTGTGTGTATGTGTGTGTGTGTGTGTCCCTACCCTCTCTCCCCTGGGATGGTTATTTCCGCCTGACCTATCGCCGAATGCTGGTGCGTGTAGACGTTACACGTCGCTGTTCATTGCTTTCACTGTCAAAGCCAGCATGCGTTATATCCAGACGAAAAGTAAGAGATCTACAATCGACCGCGGACGTGCTGGCATTAGATGTCATGGAAGGAAGTGAGATTGAACAGTGTACATTATTATGGTGTATACTGTGCAATTATGCTTGACAGATTATCCATAATCGTAATCTTGGCAGCAACGATAACAATCAATTTGACCTGCCAGCATTAGATCTATTGGGATTTGGAAGAAACAGGAATGCACAAAATTACCTACATGCCCGGCCACGTTGGCGTGTAGATTTTGACCACACTTGTGTCACGCTTATCAATTCCTAATGTATTTTCTCTCGTACTGGCTAACGTAAAATTTCACAACGATAACGCAAGTTTGATTTCTACTGCAAAAGTATGTAAGCCAGGCTAACGAGCACCAATCAGAAGCCATATTGTGAGGTCATGAGTTTAGAGGTCAACCTAAACCCCTCCCTTGTATGATTACACGCAACACAGGTGGTCTACTACGCACGACTTGGCGAGCTAAGACAGTTAAATTCACTTGCTGCGTGTCGATCTTAGTAAAGTTGTTTCATATTATAGTCAAATCGTTAAAGAATAGGCTAAATAACATCGTCATGAAAAAGTACGTTGTTGTAGTGAAATTACACAGCTATACACGTTTATAAATTCGAACGGGGTCATGACAAACATGGCGCCACTACCTCCGTCCCAAAGCATATAAGCCTTAAAACGTTAGCCAATGTGGCCACTGGACTCTTAAGGCGTGGCCACCCGTTAAAATTCCAGTCAGTGAAAAATCTCATAAACCAATGCATTAGCGGTAAAACCTAAGCTATGTGTGGCCCCTACTTACAAGGGGCAGTTTTACATTCTGCCATGTTGCTAGCTGGGTGATCAACAATGGCAATGTTAATCGCTACAACAACAATGAATGGACGCAGCGACATTAAAGCAAACAGATTAAGAGTCTCTCTCTCTGTCTCTCTCTCACCCTCTCTCTCTCTCCCTCTTCTCTCCCTATCTCTTAAATATAATTAGTTCCCTTGTTGCGTAATGGGTTATATCTATTTAATGTTTAGTTTAAATGTAAAATCTATGTTCGTTTATGCGTGAGTGCCGGTGCATGTTTAAACTAAATATGTAAAACACTGAAAGAAGGACTGATTGTAAGAGTAGCAAATTATTGCTAAAATAATGTCCTTCTTGTTATACAATGTTGAATCTAAATCTGAATTCGAATCTCAATCTTCCTCTCCGCCTCTCTGTGAAAAATGAATGAATGAATGAATGATTTATAAAGCGCGTAAATATCTCCACACCGACGGGCATGATCGCAGCGCTGATGGGAGGCAGGTGGATAAACACACACACACGCACGCACGCACACGCACACACAGTGGCGGGAAGGGTGCATAGATCATAACTTAACATTTTAACTTCTTCACATATCGCTCAGCAGGCAGACCAGACAATTAACATTTATGCAATACTTTCACGCAGTGATGAAAAATAAAGCCACGAAAAAAACGCTAGTATAAGTTGGCAAATTATAAAGTTCTGTTCAAAGATAGAAGGACAGACAGAGCTATAATTTACTGTCTGTCCTTCTCTGTCTGTCTCTGTCTCTCTCTTTCCTTCTCTCTCTGAAAAAAAGAAAGATTACTTTATATAGCGCACTAACAAACTCAGAGAGCTTCTCAAAGCGCAGACCACTTTCTCCAGCAATCACAAAATAGTTTGCTGAATTCAGGATTCGAACCCACGTCGCCCGAGACGCACGTACACATGTCGTGCGCTCTGACGACTGAGCGAAGAAACACTAGCATATAAGCTTCTTCACTTTCAAATTATAACGCCGATGTCCAATGTTTTTACTTGGAAATACAACAAACTGTTAAAAATCAACAGTTTTGTGGTTCACGCTATTATTGGCTGAAGCTGATGATTTTGTTGTTGCCCATCTTTTGAGGACTAACTGTCTTTCGTAATTGTGAGTTTACGAAGGTAAATAGGAAGTTCATGATTTTGTTAACGTAGCTGATGATTTTATTGTTGTTGTTGTTGTTGTTCAACTTTAAGGAATAAATTGCATGTGTAACTGCGAATTTAAGAAGGCTATTAGAAATCCGACTACCGTCTAACGATTTTTCGAACTGTGTTCCGTGACTCTCAAAAACAATGCAAGCCCGTCAATTTTAGCTGACAGACAACAACCTCTCCAGGATGTTTTTTCGCATGGAATCACAGCTGTGTTTGTGATCAATTTCCTTTTTTTTCTTCGCTGGAATCGTGACACAGATGCAAGCTTTGTCTTTGAAGGGTCCCAAGATACAGATCCTTTTCAAATTCACAGTCAGTGTTTCCCCACCTGAAAAAAAAAGTTGAGCATAAGAACATCTTTCAAAAGTAGGACTAAATTGCTTGGTTTATTTGCCTAACGCTGTCAGCGTGTGCTGGAGGGGTTTGCTGTGGTTGTTTCTATGCCACAGATTCTGAGCCTGTTGTGTCGGGTGACGCATACTGACTGTATGAATGGCCTTTTTTCTAGACTCGTAATGATATCGCGGGACGGAATATCCTTTAAGTTGCGTGCAGGCTTATTGGATAGCTTTGGTCTAAATAAAGGGGAATTATTTCACTCTTCTAAGTTAATATTATCTAGTGTAAATGTTTGAATTTATGAAATAAAAAAAGACCTCAGGCTAACTTAAAATTGGTTTCGCAAGCAAAGCCAGCGCTCCCTATCAATAGATATCCACGCTGGATCGTTTGTAATTGATCAGACACTTCACCCCATCACCAACAACAAATGGCCAGCTTCAATCTCGCCCCCTCAAGCCTTCGGCAGCCGAAAAGATTAATTTTGATGCATTCTGCCACTCACGTTTCGTAATTTAAAAAAAATATATTCTCATGCACCATTTCCCCCCCTCCCCCCTCTCCCCCCGTCTCCAACATATTCTTTCTCCCCTCTAACACTCATATTCCTCAACGTTTGTTTTTCAACCTTTACCTATAGCCATACATGTCAATGGACGTTAAATAAAATAAATAAATAAATAAATAAATTGATCCCTCCAATGTGTCTGTTGATTATTGAGCTTAAGAGCCTGCTTGTTCTGTTTTGATCCCATACTGTACTCTAAATATAATACGCTGTGCATGTTAGCTAAATTGTTCCAGGTTTCGTCCCTGCTTTCTTGCGTCTCTCTCCCTCTCTCCCTCTCTCTCTCTCTCTCTCTCTCTCTCAACTTTCCTCACACCCTCTACCTCACACCCCATCCACCTGCATGCCGGCTACCTCTCTTCCCCCCCTCCCCCTCTCCCATCTCCTGGCGCCTTTCCTGGACTCTCCCTGCAGTGTTCGGCCCTCCTATATTTGGGTCAAGGAACGCGTGATCGAAAAAAAAAGTAATTTCTGCGCGGGAAAGTGCCCAGTAATTGCGCGTGCACTCTTCCAAACATTTGTCATTCTTATTCGCCGACGGGATTGAAGTGTGTACACGCCATGCATGTCTGTACGCAAAAACAATGGACAACATTGTCCACGGCTAGCATTAGGCACAGCACCCGGCCAATACCCTTTTTTTCCCGGATGGACATGGCCGATACTTTGTGTCTGAATGTTCCTATGACATTTCGTCAAAATCCCTTGTGTGGTTCCTGAGATAGACTGACCGACTGACTGACTGACACTTGGCTCGTTCTGTTTTCCGATTATTATATTATCTGGAAATACACAAAGAAGAAGAAGAAAAAGAAGAAGAAGAAGAAGAAGAAGAAGAAGAAGAAGAAGAAGAAGAAGAAGAAGAAGAAGAAGAAGAAGAAGAAGAAGAAGAAGAAGAAGAAGAAGAAATAATCAAGTTCATGAAATAGGAGCAGAGAGTTGGTGCGTAAAATTTATTCATTACAAATTTGCGAATCATAGGATGCACCTTGCATCGTGCAGCAGGTCACAGACATGAATGCAGAATGTCGTAACTTTATGTTTAGCACCGAGATGACGGAACCGTAGATGTATTGAATTTTCCCACACTGACTGCAGTAATTTTATTTCCTAAACCGAGATTGCGGAACAGTAACTATTTTTAACTATGTTCATATTGAACACGGACACGGTTTGGAGTTGATTACACGTTCAAACCAGACATAGAGGCTGAGCTTGGGTAGAGCTACTACATAAGCCATAGGGATGACATTTGTATCGTTGTCTGAGTGACAGCATGGCAGCTGCCACGTCACCCAGTACAGGGGGGAATCAGACTCACAAATGACTCTGTATTTACAATATATTTTTACGATCCCACGCACAGTGCATTCAAAACCGAATCCAGTTACCAATCCTATCCTATCTCAAAGGTCGTTGGGGCACCACAGATGGCCGATCGTTTAATCAGCTTACTCCATCTTTCTCTGTTCTCAGTCTCATGGCTTCGTTCAGTGTCAAGCCAGTCCATTCTCGAATGTTGTCCTCCCACCTCTTTTTCGGTCTCCCTCTTCTTCTGCCTCCTTGCACCGTGCCTTGCAGGATGGTTTCTGCAAGGCCTGATGCTCTGGTGACGTGGCCATACCATCGGCGTTTCCGTTTTTTCACCACTGTGAGCAGGTCATCGTGTTGTTCAATGGCTTGCGTGATAATCTGTCAGGCTTTGTTGTTGGTGATGTGCTGGGTATAGGAAATGCCCAGAAGTCTTCTGTAGCACCTCATCTCCATGCTTTGTATTCTTCGTTGTAGATTTGCTGTGAGGGTCCATGTTTCGCAAGCGTATAGGAAGATGGAGTTCGCGGGTTAATTTTTCAAACAGTCCTTTGTGTGATTTGGCTTCGCATGTGATGATCATGTCTGGGCATGGGTTGGGTGTGTTCGTACGCATGTGGGTGGTGTTTGTGCATGATGGCGTTGGTTTGTGATGGTGTTTGGAGGTGCTTTCGGGTGTGTACAGCGAAAGAATGTTTTGGGTATGGGATAGTAGTTGTTTGAGTATATTTTATGTGTTCAGTTTTTGTTGTTGTTGTTTTATGCATGTCATTTTTTAACACGATATTCTACATTTTACATGTACTATGTTTGTACTGCCGAAAGACAAATGTCTATGTAACTTTCATAGACCAATGAAGTGTCAGTAAGTCAGTCGGTCATTCAAAATAATCAGCCGTGGGTGTGTGAAGATAGTGTTGTTGTTGTAAACAATGGGCGAATATTTTAGTTTTTGTATGCCATTATCAATGGATGGATGAAAATGTTTTATGTTATTGCCAATATGCGTGTGTGTGTACATCGTTGTTTATGCGTATCAGAGACCCATGAATTTTCATTTTGCGAAGAAAAAAATAAAGAATTTTTTGACTTGATTTGAATTATATTGAACACACGTTACGTGATACAAGTTTTCACATTCACAACAGGGTGCGTAAGCAAAAAGTGCTGACATGCGCAGTCAGAGCCAGCCACAGGTTCGCTTAATAAATGGCCACGCGACTTAACTTCAAGCATAGCTCCAGAAGGTCCGGTGACGGCACGCTGAGACAGAAGAAGAGAATAAGCCACGCCGTATAGCGTTTGAGTGACGCAGATCGACTGGAATTACCCCAACCACCCAACCAACCAACCAACCACCCCTCACAAATCACTTACCAAGGCTGTCATGGAGACTCCTCTGTCTGTCTGACCCGCTCCACACAAAATGAGTATTCGGGGAACATGTCAATACGTCACCGCGTATTATGTGTCACTGGGCCAATCCGTCTAGACTAGCAATGGTAGCCTAGTGGCTTTTTAGTCTGTAAATGCTCACCTCACAGCGAGCGACCAAACCCATAACAAAGTTGCTTCGTAAAGGGTTTGGTTTTAGGTTAGTACAATGGACTCTACCTTACACCAGACACCAAAATACCCACCCTTGAAGCCTCGTGATCCGGTCAAACACAGGGTCAAAGGTAACAAGGCTGTGGTTTGGATGTGCTGTTAAACAGGTGAAATCACTGCCAGTCAGAACGGTACATTACATTACATTACATGATTATTGCTTTAGGTCCAGCGGACTCTTCCGAGCCAAATCAGGACCAGTATAGCCGAATCAGGACCACAAAATAAAGGCAACTTCGCCGAAAGACGACTCGCCTCTGATCCCTATAAAAGATCTGCCGAAACAACCCTAGTGGTCACACTGAAGACACTCCACCAACCGGTCACTTTACAATAAAGACATTCCACGCAGGGGACGCTGAGGCTATACTCTAATTTATCGAACCCCCGTTTACAAAAACAAAATAGAATATAAACATCATTATAAAATATCAACAAAACACATACATATAAAGTGCCTACATTGCCAAATAATAACCCCAGTGACTACTTGGCAGAAAGCGTCCCAATATTTCCAAACTGATCCAACAGACCTCACACACAAATGAGGAGTTTTGTCCCGGAAAGGTTTTCAAGAAAAAAGGTAGGTGACTGGTCTAGCGAAGAAGAAAGTATAATCGATTGATAGAACAGAGTGGGAATGAAAAAGAACAAAGGAGAAAGACAACGACAGTGGGAATTTTAAGCACTAAATTTCCAGAAAGTGGGGATACTATTTATACTGAAACCCCCGGTAGTCAGAACGGTAAAATGGAAAACTAAAACGTCAGCGATTTTAGTGTTGTTTAATGTAATACAATGAGCTTTTTTTTTTTTTTTTTTTTTTTAAATAGGGTAAACCTTTTTTCGCCAGTCTGGAGTCAAAACTTAAGGTTTACCGCGCAATTGTTTCACCTACCCTCCTATAGGCCTGCGAAACTTGGACTTTGTACGAGAGGCATGCACGCAGACTGAACCACCTTAAACCTGACATGCCTGCGCAAGATCCAGAAGATCAGGACAAGATTCCAGACACTGAAGAGCTCGTTTCTGCAGGCTTCTGTCCGCACGATGCTAGTGAAGCATCGATTCAGATGGGCAGGTCACGTTGTAAGGATGCCAGATGAATGCATCCCCATACAGTTGCTCTTGGGCGAACTGTCCACAGGCAGGCGTTGTCATGGCGGCCAGCGCGAGCGTTTCAAGAACACTCTTAATGTCTCCCTGAAACCTCCTGTGATGGACACCAACCGCTGGGAGCAGTCAGCCCGGGATGGCACCGCCTCGCGCAGCCTGATCAACCAGGGAGCCACAAGCGCCGAGGATAGACGAACAGCCGAGACCAAGCGTCTCCAGAGAAAAGAAAGCGGCAATCACCTTCAACGCCGCACCATCTCAAATGTGTTCCACCAGTTGGAGGCACCTCCGTGACCGGATAGACTTTACCAACGAACTCCGGACACACAAATTCCAGGCTCATCGCACCTGTGTATGTCAGTGGTCGTCATCGCCCGCGATGGACGCACATCGTCAACGTCATCATCATCATCATCATCACCATCATCTTCATCATCACCACCACCACCATTACCATTATCATCATCATCACTACCACCATTACCATCATCATCATCATCATCATCATCATTATTTTCATCCAATAAAGATGCATTATCATCATCATTATCATCATCATCATGATCATCATCAACATCATCCGCATCATCGTCATCGTTGTCATTACGATTAGTAGTAGCAGTAGCAGTAGTAGTATAAAACAAAAACATGACCTCGAGGCACTGCGCCCAAACTTCTTCGGATGAGAGTATAAACCGAGGTCTAGCCTGTGCACGCACGCATACATTGCACTGACTTTAAAGACCCTGATGCTCATGTCCTAGACGGGTGGGTGCCGGCTACACCCTGCAAGCACTAGGTTACTTCTCCCCGGTCGTCCAAGATTATGCTCAGTTGTCTGGGCGTCAGACTATGCGCCCAAAGGCTGCAAGTGAGCGTCTCAGCCAGCTTGAGTTCGATCGCTGTATCGGCCAGCGCCCTGAGCAGCTCCTGAGCAGGAGAAGCGCTATGTAAGAATGATCACATCCAAAATTCAATAAATAGTAGTATACGTTTAAATGAGGGTGACGCAATCGGCTATAACATAAGCCGAAGTGACATAGGCAGTTGTGGACACATCGACATCAATCTGGCATTCGCCTTCTTCAATTCTCTCTCTCTCTCTCTCTCTCTCTCTCTCTCTCTCTCTCTCTCTCTCTCTCTCTCTCTCTCTCTCTCTTTCTCTCTCTCTCTCTCTCTCTCTCTCTCTCTCTCTCTCTCTCTCTCTCTCTCTCTCTCTCTCTCTCTCTCTCTCTCTCTCTCTCTCTCTCTCTCTCTTCATAATACGAATATAGGTCTTCTGTCTTCCTCGCTAGTCTATTCGTCCGTGTTGTGACAAAAGACAACAACTCCAGTGACGCTGCTTGCATACACCGGCATGTTTCTGTCTGTCTTTCAACAAGGACAACTCATTCCATGTCGTAATTCCGCCATCAAACAACGCCTGCTATTCACAGCTACATTTTCTCTATGAAGATGACACAAATAATGTATTTCTTTATTTATTCTTGTTTTGTTTTGTTGTCAAATTGTATTTCCAAATTTACCTGAAAATATTTTGAAATAGTCTGGAATCAGAACGAGCCAAATGTCGGTCTGTCCATCGGTCGGCCCGTCGCACGCCATATCTCACTGAACACAATTTGACTAAACTTCACAGGAACATTACCGAGGTTAGCCTGACCAGCCTCTCGTGCCTCTCTCAAAGGTCAAGGGCGCTGGGGGTCAATTCCTTGATGAACACGTTTTGCACTATATTTTTAAAAAAAAAAACTGTTGGACTGATTTTGAAGACTTTTTTGGTATACAGGTACACTTCAACTCATTCTGTCCCAATCTGACTTTTCTGGACAAAACACGTTTGTATAGTATCTAATCAAATACGACTTGACTAATTTTGTTTATTCAGATACTTTAAAAAAATGTTCAAGCTTTTTACAAATATCATATTTGCACATTCTCAGGGGTCAAGGTCGCGGAATTTTTTTTTTTAACGTTTTGCGCTGTAACAGAAAATTGGTTGAGCCGATACACATTTGCTTGCAGATAGTTCAAGGAGTGGACAATTGTTCCACGTTTTCATTTTGCTCCTGTAAAGATAACTAGAAAGGCAAAGCCCATATGACTCACGTGCTCCTTTTTAAGATGCAAAAGTGATACCGACTTTGATCTTTCGATGCTCTTGACCTTGAACTTCGGCTCCAAATACGCTCATATAAACTAAAGCAAAAACGGTAACTTGCCAAAAAGCAGTGATCTTGGGATGACCTTGACCTTTAAGGTCAACGCAAAAGCAGAACATGCATAAAAGATCTATCGTCTCTCAATACAAAAAAGTTTGGACTTTATATCTCTCAAAGTTTAGAGTGAGGGTCACTTAAAAGTACCTATACGAACCGACTTTGAACAGCCCCAATGCACTTGACCTTGGCGAGAGGTTAGCCAAATTTGCATAGTTTGTGTGCCTCATTGATATCTATCCTCATCAAAGAATCATAATTTAAATAGTAATAACAGGAAAAAAGTGGAAAAAATGTGTTATAAATGTGTTAACTCTGTGACCTTGATCTTCAAGAGAAGTGATTAATTCACTGATTGTTTATGAGGTCTGATGGATACACATCATCTTACCAAGTTTGGTTGTGATAGTTAAAAAAAACACAGTTCTGAGATATTAAGCCACTTCCAAGTTTTTGCACAGGCAGATGGACGGACACTTAAAAAAAATGTTATTTTTGGCCTATTTAGTCTTGCACAGATTTGCAAAAATCTGAATTTTTGGAAGGGAGGGTGGGGGGTTGGAATGAGTACACAGATTTACATTGCTTTACATGTCAATCAAAAATCCAGACAGAACAGGCCCACCAAAATTAGCACTTTTAAAAATGCATGTTTAGTTACCTGTGAGTCTGTCTCAAAATACATTTTAATGTCTCACCCTCTTTTCATCTCTACATTTTTTTCTCTTTTTTTGGACATCAAAAATGGACTAGGTTTATTTTGTCACCATCAGGATACGAAAAAATATTATTAATTTTCATCGTACTACTGAAATAGCGTAGGTAAGGCTTCAAACGCTGGATCTCATATAATTATTGTCCTTACCGTATAGAGGCAATTGTCTTCTGCTTTGGGAGAGGGAGGGGGGGAGGGAGGTGTGCGTGTGAGTGCGACGGGTGTTTGTGTGTGGGGTGTGGGGATTGATGATAGTGTGGGTGGTGGTGGACTTGGAGGGAGAAGATTTAGATCGGGCTTCAAAGAGGTTGGACAGAAAGAGGAGTCTTCCTCAAATATTAGTTCGTATTGTCCAAGGTCACTGTGTGTGGGGTAGTCACAGTAATGAAGCGGGTTGAGTTGGGGGTGGGGGGAGGTGGGGGAGATGAAAGATGGGGTGGAGAAGGGTGTGGGGTAAAGGGTGTGTATGTGTGTGTGTGCGCTCGCGAGTGTTAATTATATGCGTGTACGTCTGTTTGCCAGCATGCATTTGTTTGTACGTATGTGTGCATGGAAGAGTGCTCCTACAGACGAGCACATATCAGGGCATGTGTGTGCAAGTGGATGTTTTATCCTATCCTATCCTATCCTATCCTATCCTATCCCGTAACTCGGAGGTGGTAGAGGCACCACAGATGATCGTTTAACAAGCGTACTCCATCTTTCTCTGTCCTCAGCAACCCTCATGGCTTCGCTCAGTGTCGAACCAGTCCCTTCTCGAATGTTGTCCTCCCACCTCTTTCTCGGTCTCCCTCTTCTTCTACCTCATTGCACTGTGCCTTGCAGGATGGTCTTTAATGTTCTGTGTGTGCATATACTTGTGTGTGTACGAGTGTAGATGTGTGTGTGCGCGCGCGTGTGTGTGTACCTATGTGTGTGAGAGTGTTGGTGTATGTGTGCGTACGTGCATCTACATGACGTAGGTGTCGCATCATCACGCCCTATTACCCTATCAAACATGAACGTCGTCACGTTTTTCATTATTTGAACAGCGGACAACAATGTGAAGAGATTGAAATAAAGCTAAAAATACACCGGCGTCTTTATTAAAGGGTCCCTCAACCACCCCATTCCACCGTCACACAACTATTTCCACTTCATAGTGGTTGCTGCCTCAGCGGAAAAGCCCCACTAAGATGAAGCCAAAAATAACTTATTTCAAAATGACGATTTTGACGTAAATCGATAAAAGTCTACATTGATTTATGCACATATCTATACCATCAAGGTTGCTTCTAAAAATAGCACTGCTACGAAAGCGTTTATAGCAGCACCGTTGTTTGTTTACCTAAAAAAGAAGAGACGCCCAATAACTTAGCGGTGGCACTGAGTCACCTGTAATCAATCCTTTATAAAAACGTATATTCTGTGATTGTCCTAGAGTTAGATCAGACACGGGTAGCATAGAGAAAGCAATAATGCACTCATCTTGGGCACATTTATGCTATTGGGACGACTGGGAATGCCATACCCTAGCCTGCAGGTGTTGCCATCACGTCGACCTCACACAAGGGGAGGTAGTCGTTAGGCGTGTTGATGATGCGAACGCGTTGCCCAACCACGGGCGTTAACGGCACAGTCGCATTGTACATCCCTTCAAGCACCTTTTGGTAGAAAGTTGCCGTGGTAGCAGTGACAGAGTGCTACGGTGGCCGAAGGTTTCAGCATTCATTGTACAGGTTGACGGGGAAATCCAGCAGTCTTACCCCTGCAAAATAAAGCTGGTTTTTGTATGTTCAGACCCAACTGTCTGGAACATTCGGAGAGAATCAGAACGAGCCAAATGCTGGTCTGTCGGGCAGCCGACACGTTGGAAGCCATATTTCAAGAACCGCTGAATGGATTTTGGCTAAACCTCATAGAAACGTGACCCAGGTTAGAGGCCTTCCTCTAGTGCTGTCATATTTGCTCCACCGCAATGGTCACCGTCACCGTCTTGCTCAATGTCTCAAAAATGGCTGAATCGATTTTTCTAGAATTTTTGGGTAGCGCAGTGGTTGGAGCACTCGCTACTGCGTCGCAAGTTAAGCACCCGTCCAGTGCGGTTAGCACTTGAATGGGTGACCGCAAACTCTGAAGCGACAAATAACAACGCCCCCAGTTGACTCAACTGTGACCGAGTACCTACTCTCTTAAGGGTGGGGAAGGTAAAGCAGCGAGGGAGAGAGATGGGCATCACCCTCATTACGCTGGCCCAAGATAAGTGTGATCTCCAACATCACGCTCCCCTACGGCCACGAGGCTATGGGACTACCTTTATCTTTGCCTTTTTTTGGGGTAAGCTTATAAAGGTACTTCAAATCATGGACCATCTTTCGTAGCAATCTGGATGTCTGTAAATCTGTCGGTATATCGCTATGAATTGTTATTGTTTTTTTATTTTGTTTGGATTTAAAAGATCTTAACTCAAGAATAACTGATCCGAAAGTAATGATTATTGTTCACTTTGTGGATACTGTATCTACTGATAAACATGTTGCACCATTTTCTAAACGTGTTTAACGCTAATCTTTATTATTAAAAAATGGACTGAGCTGATTTTCATAATAGTTTTTCTTGCAGATAGCTCGATAGTGGTTTTTCATTCCATGTTTCCCATTTGGTTTGGTTAGAATTAAGCCCAATCACCACACCGTCATGAAAATTTACAATTTCTGAGAATTTGAACTTTTCGCCTATGTGAGTATCTGGATATATATTTGAATGAGTTGCCATCTTATTTGTGCTGAAAAAAATCCAGATCCTCGCGCACACACAACACATTTCTAGTACTTTATTGCCAAATCCGTACAAAGAACAGAAGCGCAATGCGTGATTCAAACAATACAATAGCAAATACATCACTGGGCAGCAACCATCAGGACATCTCCGAACACCACGGCAACAGCGCGGAACACAGACCTCATAGCCCACACACACACGCGCCTACACAAACACATTTACCGCGCATGCACAACAGTAGAAAGTAATTACATGTGTTCCATCTCACACGCACGCATGTCAAGAAATACAGAATTTACTCAGTGGCGAAAAAACGTAAACTCCGATGGTATGGCCACGTCACCAGATCATCAGGTCTTGAAAAGACCATCCTGCAAGGCACAGTGCCAGGAGGTAGAAGAAGATGGAGACAGAAAAAGAGGTGGGAGGACAACATTCGAGAATGGACTGGTTTGACACTGAGCGAAACAATCAGGGTTGCTGAGGACAGGGAAAGATGAGTACGCTGGTTAAACGATCATCTGTGGTGCCCCTCCGACCTCCGAGTTATGGGATAGGATAGGATAGGATAGGAATATACCTTCCTATCGTCTTGTCCTCCCCACAACACAAAGTACAAGCACCTCATTTATGATGCTGTATTGCGATTAATTCATCGTTCTATAGATCTGGCTCAATATTCACTGCCTCCGGCACTTCTAGTTCCTTGATGCTCTCACCCTTCAGGACCCATTCACCTCTCTCTGTCCCTTGCTCTCTCTCTCTTTCTCTCTCTTTCTTTCTCTCTCTTACACACCCATACACCCACATATCATACACACATATACACAACAGACATGCACATACAAACACACACACACACACCATATAAACACACATAAACACACACCCGCACGCGCGCGCACACACACACACACACACACACACACACACACACACACACACACACACACCACAGCTGCCATCACAGTCCAGGTTAATGATGTCCACAGAGTAGACGAAGTAGTAATCTTTCAAGTCCACCAGCTGCCTGCAGAGTCCGTGTAGTTTGTGTGAGCACAGGTTGAAAACACGCCGTCAATAGCGTCCTGCACAGAATGGGCAGCGAATACTTCCGAACCTTGGTGAGCAGTCTTATTGACGGCGACGTTACTTGTTAGAAGGGGAAGACTTTGGCGATAATGATAATAATCGATGCTGCTGCTTCTGCGGATCATGATGTGCTATTGCTATCACCAACATAAACAACAACAGAAATACTACTACTACTACTACTACTACTACTACTACTACTACTACTACTACTACTACTACTACTACTACTACTACTACTACTAATTTCTGCCCATACGATGCGTAGGTCTCATTCTGTCCCTGTTAGGTTTAAACTATCTATGTTCTATTTTAAGCGACTGATGTCTCAAATGTTTTTTGTTATTGATGCAGAAATGATTGCAATAAAATATGATGAACTAATAAATTCAATTCGTGTTTCTGATTTAAAGACAGACCCATATGTCCAAGTGGCCCTTGTATTATTTTGAGTAGTATATAGTCCAGTCAGTATTAGTCCTAGTCTTGTATGAGTGTCCGCAAGTGGATGGTTGCGCGAAGGTGTGGTTGGCTTTGTTATTGTGTTTTGTATAAATATGTGTGCCAACATCAAAGTGTATTCCTCGTGCTTGTCACCTGGCGAAATAAAGTTCTGTTATCTGTTATCTGTTCTATTACTTGAGATGTACTTTCCAGATCCCTTAAAGCACATCACCATTAGACTAAAATTCTCTATCAGAATATCCTATCCTATCCTATCCCATAACTCGGAGGTCGTAGGGGCACCACAGATGATCGTTTAACCAGCGTACTCCATCTTTCCCTGTCCTCAGCAACTTTGATTGTTTCGCTCAGTGTCAAACCAGGCCATTCTCGAATGTTGTCCTCCCACCTCTTTTTCGGTCTCCTTCTTCTTCTACCTCCTTGCTCAGAATATATAAACCTTATTCTTGATTTATGTAGCGGCTTGGAAGAACAACGCGAGGTTTAGAATAGCGCATTGCTGAAGACGCCTCGCTGTTATAGGCTAAGCATCAGCGGTATCGTCCCACGGTTTCAATCCCCCATTGGGGCTACCGGGGTATTCTGTATAAGTAGGCCTAGTATTCCCACTTTCTGGAAATTTAGTGCTTTACATTCCCACTGTTGGTATCTTTCTGTTTTGTTCTTTCTCATTCCTACGCTGTTCTTTCAATCGACTATACTATCTTCTTCGCTAAACCAGTCATCTACCTTTTTTTTCCCAAACTCCTCATTTGTGTATGAGATCTGTTGGGTCAGCTTGGGAATATTGGACGCTTTCCATCAAATGGTCACTGGGATTTCCTATAATATTATTATTTAGCAATGTAGGCATTTTATAGGTATGTGTTTTGTTAATATTTTATAATGATGTTTATATTCTATTTTGTTTTTATAAACTGGGGTTCGATAACTTAGAGTATAGCCTCAGCGTCCCCTGCGTGGGATGCCTTTATTGTTGTAAAGTGACCGGCTGGTAGAGTGCCTTCAGTGTTACCACTAGGGTTGTTTCAGCAGATCTTTTCTGCAGATCAGGGAGGAGCCCTCTTTCAACCAAGTTGTGGTCCTGAAATTGTGGTCCTGATTCGGCTCTTTGCAGTCTGCTGGACCCTGTAAGCAATGAATAACTAACTAACTAAGCAGGGTTTCAAACCGAGCGGCACATCCAGCGTACAGGTAACTCCCCTCCTGTTTAAAACATGATAAGATCATAATTTGGAATGACGACTGTAGCAAAGATTATACACTGCACCGTCTGAAACGTAAAATTTTCCGATTACATTACATGGTTATTGTTAGTTCATTCTCTACCAGTAGATGCTTAAATCAAACATTTTAATAAAGATGTACAAATCGTAAGGGGTGTAACAAGAGGACCTGTTTACCCTGCACACTTTGAGTTTTTGCTTGTTTGGTCAGTAGTAAAACTTAGAAGGTTACTGTATCTCTAGAAGACGACAGAAGTGATCATGCGTAACACAGTTGTAGCTTAATACAAGCACAGTTAGTGACATCATCGCAGCCTACGATGGTGTTTCGAATTTGACAGCCACTTAGATTTTTTCAGCCAACCAGAACACAGCTAAGGTTAGTTAGAACCAGTTCTGGCCGATTCAAGCACCGAGAGAGAACGGGAGTCGAGTTTGAAACGCTGAGGAGTACACAGTACTCTCTGACAGAATCTCTCCTGAGAAGATTAGACAGCAGTACTTGTGGAATATCCGAATTCAATCAAGTAGCCATTGTCAAACAGACGAGCAGGCGGTATATCGTGAGCCCAACTCAGCAAACGACAACAACCACGTCGACGCGTACAGTTGGCTCCCGAGGCATCTACAGCATTGAGCGCAGATAGCCCAACCATCGAACCACACAGTCAAAGACTCAACAACAACACAGCGTGTCGTAGAAGCGACCTCAACGCAGCGCTTCAACACCACAGTTAAGTGCAACAAGAAACCGTGCACTAAAACTCTGTATAAACTGGACCACAGTAGTCCACTCTCCAAAAACGCTGACCCTTAAGGCAGAAAGTAATCAGTGCCCTATGATGAAAAAGTAGCTGCCTAGACCTATCAGCCAGCGAACCATTCGCATTGACAACTGAACTTTTAAGTTAGTTTCGTACTTTGAATATCGTGTATAGAGTAGAGGAAATAAATGTGTGATTTTTACTGTTATCAAGTGGCTGGACTACATATGATTCATAGCCGTGTGAAAGCTAGTGTGACAGTGATCTTTTACCATTTTTCTATCTATCTCTGTACCCCAGCCTAAACACAGACCGAGCTAAACAAATAAATGTATTAAGTGAAGTCAAAGGGAGATTACTAGCGATCCCCATCGACAAAGACGTGTGGGTAATAGCAGTCCATTGTGCCGAGCCCAGCAACAATAAACCCCCGTCACAAGGGGAACATAATAGCGAAGTTGTATGAAGGTTTCAGACTTAATTGTTGCAGGTAGGATGTTTTCCTATCCTATCCTATCCTACCCTATCCCGTAACTCGGAGGTCGTAGGGGCACCACAGATGATAGTTTAACCAGCATACTCCATCTTTCTCTGTCCTCAGCAACCCTTATTGTTTCGCTCAGTGTCAAACCAGTCCATTCTCGAATGTTGTCCTCCCACCTCTTTTTCGGTCTCCCTCTTTTTCTACCTCCTTGTACTGTGGTTGCAGGGTGGTCTTTGCAAGACCTGATGATCTGGTGACGTGGCCATACCATCGGAATTTCCGTTTTTTCACCACTGTGAGCAGGTCATCGTGTTGTCCAATGGCGTATGTGATGGTCTGTCGGACTTCGTCGTTGGTGATGTTTTGGGTATAGGACATGCCCAGAAGTCTTCTGTAGCACCTCATCTCCATGCTTTGTATTCTTCGTTGTAGATCTGCTGTGAGGGTCCATGGTTCGCAAGCATATTACATTACATTATATTACATGATTATTGCTTTAGGTCCAGCGGGTCTTCAGAGCCAAATCAGGACCAACGCAAGCGTATAGGAAAATGAAGATGACAAGGGAGCGCAGCAGTCTTATCTTGGAATGTAGACTGATGGTCCTGTCTTTCCAAATTGGCTTCAACCTCGCCAGGGCAGCAGTTGTTTAAGATATTTTATATTCTAGTCCGTCCTAAAGTCTAAACCCATAATAAAAACCATGCCTTATTATAATCGTTGAAAAGAGGAGACGTTATTCTTTTTTTTTTTTTTTAATAATTATTGTTTAGAACTTTATTAGATTAATTGTGAGTTTAGAGTCGTGTTATCCTTAAAAGTAACAACCAACTCCCTCTTAAATCGCGTATTATTTGTATTTCGTAGCCGACAGGCCCAATAGTATTATATCAATACAAAGATCGTATTTCCACGCTAACGCAATGGAATTCCCTTTGTAAAATATTTATTTGCGATATCAGTCGGTGGTTTTTACAACTTTCAGCTAAATAATCTTTATATAGAAGCATATTTTCTAAATAATCATTAGTTTACACAAAATTTAAGATCTCTCTAAATAATATATTTTATGTGTAAATAACTTATTATTTATCTAAAAACTACATTGTTTACGTCAATAAATCATAGTATATGTAAATAGGCATTGTTGCTAAATATACAAGTATTTACCTATATATAATGCATTATTTAGCAGATTGTGTTAAATAATGCATTATTTAGAAATGTTTCTAAATAATGATTTGTTTACATATATAATGCATTATTTTGCAGAATTTTCAACAAAAAATATATTTAGATGTTGCTAAATAATGTATTATTTACGTAAACAATTCATTGTTTAGGGACTGCAAATTCCATTGTTTAGGGGATTCCACGATTCACTTGAAACCTTTTGTTTTTATAATTTGACTGCTTTCTATAATGAAATGCAAAATCTTTTCAAAGATTGTCTATAGATTCAAAATATGTGTTCATTATTTCTTGTTCATCATAAATCCCTCCATAAATTCGAAGATAAAACGCCTACGACCTCTCGAACACAAACGAAAGGTCAAGGTCAGTTTTGTGGAGGAGTACACCACCCCAAGTTGCTTAAATATCAAACACTGCTAGCGTGTGTCCAAGCCTCTACACTACAGTAGCTGCGCCACCCTAAGATAGAGAGCGAGAGATGAAAGGAAAACAGAGAGGTGTGTGTGGGGTGGAGGGGGGTGGAGGGAGGAAGGGAGGGACAAAGAAGGAGTGAGAAAGTCGGTCGAAGAAGAGGGGAGAGGGGGATGAAGAAAAGATGGGAAAAGATGATGGGGTGGAATAGGGTAATGCTTTCAATCTAGTTAGTGACAGCCTAAATGGAAAGTCCCAAACCCCTTTCAGTAGCTTGACGTCTATGGCAGACGAAGCAGTACATACTATCGTCTGCGACGAAGATGGTCAGTCCCCCCCATCCCCCCCCCCTCCCCGTTTCTTTCAAAACGACGACCCGGGGGAAGAAAAACAATCTTTCTTTTTGTCAAAGTTATAACTAAATAAAGAAAGCAAAACACCTGTTCTTGAATAGCACACTTCATCTGCTAGCTCAAAGAGCGTCTCTAGGCGGGGGGGGGGGGGGGGGTTGGTGGGGGGGGGGGGGGGGCCAACATTTGGGATGGAACTCCAAACAGCGCACTCGGCAACTTGCTTTAGTTGCGTCAAACCAATTATGTTCAGTAGTCTCGTCTGCCGCACGTTCAAGAAACAGAATTGTAAAAATTTACAGAAATTGAAAGAAACACAAAATAATATTAAAAGGAAGTAAGTCCATGAAGCAAATGAACAAATATAACACTAATGATTAGAGTTCCTTCCCTTTAAAATCTCTAATTCCAAAGTACACCATTTGATTCATGTAACTATGATTACCAGCCCACAATTGTAGCTAAAATGGCACTGTCTGATTGACATTTAGTCATATATTTAATATTTGAGACGCTTGCCTAATCAGATAAAAAATGGAGGTAATTAGATAACACTGTCAGTTAGGATTAACAATTGTTTATTTACTTGTACCTCCATCGTATTTGTTAAACTGATTTATTTGGCTATTAGAAAATTTGAATGACTGAACTTTGGAGTTAACTTCTCCACTCACCAAGGGCAATAAGGCTGAAGGGCTTCACCATTTCAGGGAACAAGGGGCAAGGACTTAAATTAACACTGAACCACCAGAGAAATGATGCAGAAAAATGGACAGTGACATACAGCCACTTTTAGCTTGTCCACCACCGGATTCGAACCTGGGAAATCGGAGTGCCAGGCGAGCGCTCCACCGCTGAGCTAAGACGTTGTGTCATGTGTGTGTGTCATACGTTGTGTCATGTGTGTGTCATACGTTGTGTCATGTGTGTGTCATACGTTGTGTCATGTGTGTGTCATACGTTGGGTCATGTGTGTGTCATACATTGGGTCATGTGTGTGTGTCATGCGTTGTGTCATGTGTGTGCCATACGTTGTGTCATGTGTGTGCCATACGTTGTGTCATGTGTGTGTCATACGTTGTGTCATGTGTGTGTGTCATACGTTGTGCAAGAGTGACGACCATGTTGCGCTGTTGTTGTGTCATGTGTGTGTCATACGTTGTGTCATGTGTGTGTCATACGTTGTGCAAGAGTGACGACCAGGTTGCGCTGCTGTTGGGTCAGTGGCGGTTCAACAAAATAACCCAGCCATCGTCTTTAGTGCCTGTGCGGAAGGTTTAAGAGAGTTGGGTACGTCGTTTTGCGCGTTCATAATTCTATCCAAGTGTTGAGGAGGAAGAAGAAGAGGGAGACAGAAAAAGAGGTGGGGGGACGACATTCGAGAATGGACTGGTTTGACACTGAGAGAAGCCATGAGGGTTGCTGAGGACAGAGAAAGATGGAAAAACGATCATCTGTGGTGCGGCAACGACCTTCGAGTTAAGGGATAGGATAGGATAGGATAGGTTTATCATGTCGTAGTTATTGTAATTTACCAGATTTTTCCATCGTGCGCCCTGAGCATGCTGCCAGCATAGAACGATGAGCTGCACATTAAAATTACAATTTTCGGTTTTGTCTCATTTCCAGAAGGATTGCAAGAGCCAAAACTTAAAACTAAACATGATTATGCGAAGATATTTGTAATTTTTCAACGATAATTGTAATTATCCCTTGATAATTGTATTTTTTCTATGATATTTGCAATTATCTCATGATGTTTGTAATTATCAGGTTTTGGCGCTAGGAATGCGTGGCAAATACTGATAATTATTAATTAACACTGTGGAATACCGGTATCGCTGTAAATGCAGGATGGGCTTTGCAGGGTCTGATGCTCTGGTGACGTGGCCATACCATCGGAGTTTCCGTTTGTTCACCACTGTGAGCATGTCATGGTGTTGTCCAATGGCTCGTGTGAATGTGCTTTCCGATAATAAAGAATACAGGTACCATACAGAGAACGTTGTGAAAGATTTGGGAGAGGAGAGAGAGGGAGTGGGCAAATATCACTAATAATCGCTCTAAATAATTTACTAGTTTATTTTTATTTATTTTATTAACATATTCACGAAGGAACCCTTAGGTTAAACGTCTACACCACTGGCGATATGGCAGATGGTATAACCATCCCAGGGAAAGAGGGGTAGGGACATGAATCAACACTGAACCACCAGAGCAATCATACTGCTAAAATGGACAGTGAAAATGGCCACATTTTATATCGCCACCACGGGATTGGAACCTGGGTCATCGGTGTGCCAGGCGAACGCGCTACCAGTTGAGCTACGGCGGTGGGACCAATATATTTATGGAGAACAAATATTAAGCTGTTTCTGAAATACGGAGGAATACTATGAACTGCAGGGTGTTATAATATGCATGACATAACGTAATATGCAGTCGATGTTGAGATACTGAACAGTACCTTGACCCTGTACTGGGTTGCTCCTGCATTGGCGTGCATGCCCATGGTGATCAAAGACAGGAGTGAAAGGAGAGGCATTCTATGCAGAACCTGTACATAATTGAAATCTACCCTGTGATGAAGTTCGTATAATGGATATGAAGAGAACCTTAAAGAGCGTACCTAACGAAACAACAACAAAAATGGCTTCATTAAAAATATCTTTAGCACAGTGGCGACGCCTCAGAACACGACCTGTCGCGAACCGATCAGACACATGTACACGTGCAGGCAAATACATATAAACATATACTCACACAAGCAATCGCTGACCGCCGGACGTCCTTCAGTTGCTGAGACGAGAAATGAAAGACGTACACATACGTACAACCTGCAACAATGACAAAGATGTTTTGATTACAAATTCAATCACACTTTGTTCATACAATTAAGACAACTAACAATCACTGACACAATCTGAATTCAATAAAAGTGGTGGGATGAAGAATACTGAACAATCCAATCACAGTAACATCAATACAATGGAGAAAGTCTAAGTACAAAAGGAAGAGGGAAAAGGACAGATAATAAATAGTTGATGGGAACGACTAAACCTAGTGATGGTGATGGGAATGATAATCGATCCGAATCCAGGTTTAAAGATAATCTGTACTTGCTGCTTGACCTGAGCTTAGTTAGTTAGTTATTCATTGCTTACAGGGTCCAGCGGGCTGCAAGCTTGCCACCTCCTGGGTCAACAAATGTCACGCACGTGGTCGGGAGAGAAGATTCACGCAGGTTAGACGTCACGAAGAAAGAGGTAGTAGATGACTTGAACAAAGACCTGCGACCACGTACAAACCACGTCACAACGGAGAACAGTATTGAAGGAAGATAAAATTGGGGTAAAATAAATAAGGTAAGCCTGCAACAGTTTTTGCATCCGAGGTAATCGCAGTCTATCCCGGATGTATTCAACATTCCCACTATTCCCCCTCTCATTTCTAGTAGTAGTAGTTGTAGTAGCGTAGTTGTCTTAGTTTAGCTCTGTGCATCCCTATAGCCATTCGTGATGGCACTAGCTAATGACATATAATTCCACCAAAATCATACAAATTCAATTAACATCAATATAATAGTCGCGCATTATTATAGACGCAAGATGAAAAAAAAGTCAATATTATATGGAATATTGTACTGAATGAAGATTACTAAATAACTATCATAAGCATTCGCGCCTCTACTCATCACCACCCATGCTTAGAACCACAGCCACGCCACAACATAACCTCACGCATGCATGCGCGCGCAACACAGAGTCGCCGACTAATTGTACTGTGTTACCCACTCATTAGCCTTAGGGTAACCTTCAGGAGTGTGAAAACAACCGCACCCTCAGCCTCATCAGCCATCCCAGCAAAGTCCTCCTGAAAATAATATTCAACAGCTGGAAACTCCAAAGCTTTTTTTTTTTTTTTTTTTTTAATCAGTTTATAGTCCCTTCTCTTCCCGTGAAGGATTTTCAGAGAGGAGACTGTGAAGAACAAGCATGAATCAGGGCAGGGCGAAGTAGGACTGAGCAGATTTGCAACCTCAGAATAATCTGATAGAAATATCTACAGCACCAACAACATCTATACATGTATCATGTGTTTGTAGACTTCAGGAAGGCGTTTGACCGAGTCTATCATGCAGCTCTATGGGCAAACATGAGGGTGTACAACATCAGCCCCAACATTATTGAAGTCGTCAAAAGCCTGTATGACAAGGCTACCAGTGTAGTCCTCCACATCAACGCCATCGGAACTGGTTAAGAACAACAATCGGCGTGAGATGACATGTTTACAGTGGCGAAGAAACGGAAACTCCGATGGCATGGCCACATCACCAGAGCATCAGGCCTTGCAAAGACCATCCTGCAAGGCACGGTGCAAGAAGGCAGAAAATGGAGACCGAAAAAGAGGTAGGAGGACAACACTCGAGAATGGACTGGCTTGACACTGAGCTAAGACATGAGGGTTGCTGAGGACAGAGAAAGATGGAGTACGCTGGTTAAGCGATCATCTGTGGTGCCCTTACGACCTTCGAGTTACGGGATAGGATAGGAATAAAAAATATTATAATTGTAGTCTTTGTCTTTTGTTTAAATTCTAATGTTCCTGCATTGAATTGTGTTGCATACATTTAATATGATAAAATAACAACAATAGTTTATAATAAACAGAAAATTCAAAAGGAAAAGGCTAGGATGTTGGGGATTCAAACAACAAGGTAAATGTTTTGATAGAACTGAAGAATGTTATGTAAAATGTAATGTATGCATTTCATTTTGTTGAATTTTTTTTCTATATGCACATGTTTATTTCAAATAAAATTTGGTAAAGGAGGTTGGACAATTAATAAAAAATATTATAATTGTACTCTTGTCTTTTATGTTAAGTGTAATGCACGCATTGGCTTGGGTTAAATAGTTTTAATGTGATAAAATAACAAACAAAAAAGTTTTATAGAAATACAATTAAGTAAATAAAGTAAAACACAATAAAAAAAATGTAACTGTAACTCATTGAAGAGGAAAGGGTATAAGGAGTTGGAAATTAAAACAACAATGTTAATGTTGCAATAGGATTGTTATGTACATTGTGATTTATGCATTGAATTGTGATGCATACATTTGAATTATGTACATGTTTATTTCAAAGAGAAAGTGGAAAACGGAGGAGTTAGGAGCTAAGAAAACTGTATTTGTACTAAGAATGTTTATGGAAAATGGAATGTATTCATTGAATTTTGTTGAACATTTTTTCTTTGTGTACAAGTATATTTGAAAGGGAAATTGGAAAAGGAAGGGAAGTTGACAAAATAATACAAAATATTATAGTTGTACTCATGTTTTTGTCATCTGTAACGTATGCATTGACTTGTATATCAAACAGAATAACGTGCAATGACATAAAAGTAAAATGTACTTGTTACAAATACAAAAGGAAATGACTGTGGTGATGGGGGATTAAAACCACAACGTAAATATTGTGATAGAATTTAAGAATGTTATGTAAAACGTAATTTATGCATTGAATTGTGATGAATACATTTGAATTATGTACATGTTTATTTCATAGAGAAAGTGGAAAAAGGGAGTTGAAGATTTTGTTTTAAGCTGTACATTTTGTTATTGTACTCAGAACTGTTATGAACAATGTAATTTATGCATTGAGTTATTTTGAATATTTGTCCGTGTTCAGATTTAAAAGAGAATTTGGAAAAGGAATGGAAGTTGGAGAATTAATACAACATATTATAATTAT
The DNA here is from genome assembly GCA_036898135.1 of Oncomelania hupensis. Taxonomy (NCBI): domain Eukaryota; kingdom Metazoa; phylum Mollusca; class Gastropoda; order Littorinimorpha; family Pomatiopsidae; genus Oncomelania; species Oncomelania hupensis. Next base: position 2,490,179 of record CM072519.1, on the reverse strand, counting down.
ACTGATGTCATTTATATGAAGTATAAATTATGCAGTGAATAGGAATGTTGTATACATTTGATATATAAATTTTTAAAATAACAAAGTGAAAAAGACAAATAAGAAAGAAAGAAAGAAAGAAAGAAACACAGAAGGAATATACCTGTTAACAATTCTATACCATTAGGAAAAGGATGGGGAGTTGGGGATTAAAACCATGTAAATTATTGTTATAGAACTATATGTAAAATGTTAATTTATGCCCTGAATTTGTACGCACAATTTTGATATATGTACACGGTTATTTCAAAGAGAAATTGGAAAGGAAAAGGAGTAAGTTCTATATATTGTAACTGTATTACTGACTTATATGAAATATTTAATTCATGCATATTTTTTAAATATGTGCATGTTTATTTTAAAAACTTGATTAAAAACAATATTGTAATTGTACTAACGACTTAACGAGTAAAATGTAGGCTTTACTGTATTCATTGATGATCAATAATGACATTTATGGACAATATAATGTATGCATTGAATTATGTTAATGTTGCTTGCTTTTGATATATTGTATATTTTTATTTCAAAGACAATTGGAAAAGGAAGTGGGGTTTGGGTTTTTAAAAAGTAACTCTTGTAATAATACACTAATTCTGTTAAGTAAAATGTAAGCCTAATTCAAGTTTATTTGATTGTGCAATTTATCGTCTTTTCTCTGTAGTACGACGACAACAGGAAATTTATTAAGTGATTTGCATTGCATACTTGAACTTTAATTTATGACAATAATACTGTGTTACGTTTGAGACGCTCACGATAGATCCGATCGTTTTGTTTTGCAAAGCATGCAATAACATAGTGTATTTACCTATGATTTGATTTTGCGTTGTTGTTTGAAGAAGCTTAGTATAATGTTGATAATTTTCGCTGGTCGATATTATGGGAGAATTTTCTAGAATTACTTGTTTACTATCGATCGAAGCATGTAGATAAATCTAGTGGTAGCTAAGAGATTCTTCTAACCTAAATAAAGTTATATGACGTAAGACAGTGCATAGTTCGGGTGACGAAGTTAATTCTGATTGGCTGACATTGCGTCACGCTGGAATGTTCGAACATTCTCTCGATTATGGAGGGACTATATAGGTGATGCACTGTGTCTGCGAGGGGAGTGAAAAAGGTGAAAAAAACAAGATTGAGCGATCTTGTATGCAGTTGGTAATGTATGCTGAATAAAATTGGAAAACTTCATACGACGACTCCTGCCTTGTTGCTGAATGAACAGGTTGCGTAGATACGCGAATCTGAGTTACACTTATCAAGATTCAAGCATCGGGGCTGAAACAGCAATTGATAAAAAACCACAACAGTGTAACATACTGAAATAAATAAATAAATGAACTGGCTGTATTTAACGAAATATTTTTTATGCTGTTATCCTCCTACCCTCCATCAATCGCTCTCTCTTCCCCCCTCGGAGGTGCCGTTTTTAAAATTAAAAAATAGTATCTTGGCTTTCTGTAAATTTAGTGCTTTAAATTCCCATTTTCCGCTGTTTTTCTCCTTTGTCCGCTGGACCCTATAAACAATGACTAATTAATAGATCTATATGAACTGAATCACACCAGCTCAATTCCTATGTAAGCAGCACTGTTTAGTGCCTCCACATTTTGCTGGCTGCGGGCTATTTATAGCTTGCCTGCATCCTCCCTTTGAATCTCATTTTTGATATGATGATGATGGTCATTGTTGTCAGGGTGGCGACGTGGTGATCGTCCTTAACGCTCATGCAATAGGACGTTAAGCATCGTTTTCCGTCCGTCCCTTCCAGTGAAAGGAAAGGAAAGGTAGCATCGGGGAAGCTATTTATAGCTAGCCTGGCTGACCTAACCTCAAAACTAAAAAGCTTTGGTTGAGTCGGTGTGGAATGTAAATTGTTCCATGAAATCTGATTATTAAGCTATTTATCTTGCCAGATTTCTTTATTTTTCCTTTTGGTTGTGTTATTGTCATAACAGTTTCGATCAAGAACTTAAGTTCAAATTGAGGTAAATCAATTAATCAGTCACTGTATTCCCCAACTTCTCTTTTCTTATCACAGTTTGCGTGTATGTGCGTGTGTGTTTGTAGCTCAGCATAAAAAACAATTCAATCCTACATAAAGTAAAATATTTCTTGTATTCATATTCTATTCATTTGTCAAGTTTTAAATCAAGTCGGGTCAAATAATTGTATTGCCAAGTTCAAAAATAAAGAATATGACTTTGTGTTGCGTCAAACGTTATGGCACAGACTCCTGGAATTCAATTTCAAAGAATCGGTCTCTTCTTTTAGCCCATTATAAATAAATAAATAAAAACATGCATCGACATGTCAAAAAAATGAATGCATTATTTTGCAGATTATGTAAAATAATGTATTATTATAATGGAGTATTTAGAAATGTTTCTAAATAATTATTTGTTTACCTATATAATGGATTATTTAGCACAATTTGCTCAATAACGTATTATTTAGAAGATGTTACTAACCCTAACCCTTCCCGACGTTGCTAAACATGAAACGTTGCTAGCGTGTGCCAAGACCACTACACTACCGCGCCACCCCTTAACAAGTCTTATCAAGTCTTAACAGGTCTTAACAAGTCTTAACAAGTCTTAACAAGTCTTAACGTTTAGCTTCAGAATATTTCAATGACCCACATGCATGGAAACATTGTGTGCAAGCGGGTAGAAATAACGCCAGGGCTTTGGTTCTTCTAAACCCCACATGATCTGTTCACAGGCCTAGTTCGACAGCTTTGAAGAGTCCGATCTCCGTGCTCATCCATTTTACCTCTGTTCAAACAGGAGACCGTTGAAGCGTGCAAGTGAGTCCTAACTAGCGATCTCATAAAGCAAAAACTACAAAATGCAAAACGCACAGACAGTGCTATAAGCAAGGGCCGTGTTATTGTGACCTTAGTGAGCGGCTACACAGCTACCAAGTAATGTCATTGGTTATCAGACCAGTATAATAGATGCCAACGATGTATAACATCAGCCATTCAATGAATATAAAATGGCTGTCAATAGGTATTCGGAGCTTAGCTTTCCACGGGTAGGTGGAAAGTGAATGCAGGGGAGAGAGAGAAAGAGAGAGACAGAGAGAGAGATAGAGAAGAGGGATGGATCCAGAAAGATACAATATCTCCCCTAAATAGGAAACAATACTGCAAGCCTTTCAAAAGTATTTCTCACACACATAGCCGAAAAATCTGCATTGTCAAAAGTGTTAATTTTCTTGACGGTGTTCTGACCCGGCTTTCTCTTAAGGAAGCAAAAATAAAACACTGAATAATAGACCACGGTCTCAACTGTCTGCAAGCAAACAAGTATTACAAACAGGTTCAGCCAATACAGCGCAAACCGTGTTTTAAACCATGATGAAGCACAACGATCTTGACCTTTGAGACAATACAAATAAGAATGATCTAACATGCTTAGCTGTAGTAAAGGAACCCCCAAAGTAAAAATGCTGAATTTCGGTTCAGTTAGTCTTGAGATATGGCAAAATCGGACTTTGAACCCCAAAAACAAGTTAGGCGTGACGAACCGACCTACAGCTGGACTAATCTGAAGGATGGCCTATTAGTTCAAGTACTTGTATACCATACTCAACAAAATAAGTCGTATTAGAGGTATAAACCAAAACGAATTAGCACCCAAATGACTCCATTTCCCTTGACCTTTGCTGTAGGGCAAATCTGATGGCACAGGCCACTAACGTAAGTAATATTTCTGTGGAGTTTGGTCAAAATCCGTTGAGTGGTTCTTAAGATATGACGCCCAACACACCGACCGACCGAAATTCCCGACTATTTCACAATAGTCCAGCTCAGTCCGTAACTACACAAAATGTATTCCAACCACGTATATAGTCAGCCATACAATGAATACAATTCTACAAATACTGGCCTGGTCAACAAGTATTCATTGACGAAGACGAAAGTTCGACCAAGATCAACTACTCCCTCCTACAGCTTTTCTTCCTTATAAGAGCATTATGGGACGAATAAACACGATGAAAGACATTCAAATGTATACCCAGACACAAAACCTCACACATATATAATTTATAACCTAGTATTATATTATACATTTGGCACAAACGCCCACACACATAAAATTACATTATACCTGATATTATACGATACATGATTATATACGTAGATCATTATACATAGAGCTTTAATCTAAAAGAAAATAAGAGAAGATGGAGCAATGGATTGTGCAGTCTCTCTCTCTCTCTCTCTCTCTCTCTCTCTCCTATCCTATCCTGTCCCATAACTCGGAGGTCGTAGGGGCACCACAGATGATCGTTTAACCAGCGTATTTCATCTTTCCCTGTCCTCAGCAACCCTCATGGTTTCGCTCAGTGTCAAACCAGTCCATTCTCGAATGTTGTCCTCCCACCTCTTTTTCGGTCTCCCTCTTCTTCTACCTCCTTGCACTGTGCCTTGCAGGATGGTCTTTGCAAGACCTGATGCTCTGGTGACGTGGCCATACCATCGGAGTTTACGTTTTTTCACCACTGTGAGCAGGTCATCGTGTTATCCAATGGCTTGTGTGATGGTCTGTCGGACTTCGTCTCACTCTGTAGTGTAATATAATATAATTTATATAATACAACCTGCTATAATCTAATACAATCTCATCTAATATAATTTAATATAAAATAATCATGTGTGTGGGTCTGAAGGTTTTGCCTTCCTATATTATAAAATCGTATATAGCCTACCTAGTACCTCGATATACATTTCAACATTCGAAACTAACAAAGTAACGAATATGTTGATAGGCGCTAATTACGAGCGATTCAACGAAGTGATAAACGACAACAGCTTGATTGGCCCACAGACAGCTACATAAAGTTGGGTCACTCTCTGAAAGACGTACCCAGACTCGGACATAGGATTCAGAACAAGGATGCGAGAGCCTAATCGTACAGTGGCTCTTCGCATATAATCATTCACACTCAGTCTCCCACATTCGGGCATACATGCCAACGACAAAACACATGACGATAGGACTGCCCACGCAGGAAGTTATACACAATAAGATCAACGAGACTCAATATATAGGTGTTACAATTACATAATACATAAACAATGACATGTAAATTTTATAATCACACAGGCGCCACTATTTACACATATATTGAAGACATAATCAAATGTAGATTGAGGAATACTCGAGTAGCACAGGGGGAAAGGCTTGTCAAAATTCAGAGGTTATGTCACGGAAAGAGAGAGAGAGAGAGAGAGAGAGAGAGAGAGAGAGAGAGAGAGAGAGAGAGAGAGAGAGAGAGAGGATAAGATAAGATAAGATAATTCTTTATTTAACGATGGAGAATTAGCAGTGATCTACTTTTTAACATCTGACCCTCGCCCTAAAGAGGGACTTGTCTACTGCAACTAAACAAAAACAACATTACAACGATTACATGTTTACAAATAGGGCCTAAACTTGAGTAAAGGACACATGTGTAAGCCCGTTTCACCCCGGGTAGGGCCTCGCAAGAACATCCATCCAATACCCGGACAAACACTCCCTCGTCCTCTGCGAAAGGAAGGGACCGGAAGGACACTCTTGCAAACCCCGCACCACACGGTTGACAAGAAGGCGACTGGGCTTACAAAGGATTGTTATTGTTCAGGTCTGACACCATCTCCGGCAAACCCACTTACCTCGGGTACAGGCTTACGGAAACATCCATCCCACATCCGGACAACACTCACTGGCCTACAGCAAAGGGAATGCGTCACCTTTCTGGATGATAGCTTCCGCAAGAACCAAAAAGGCTTGAGGTCTGTCGGAGAAAAATTATTGTATCTTTTAATGTTACGAGTTTAATGTTATGTACTATTCTTTTTAAAAGCTAATGTTCATCATTCAATTAAACGATTATTGTTGATGAGATGCATGCGATCAATGTGCTATTGTTTTATTTTAATTTGAGAGATAGAATAAGATATTAGCTAAACAATTAGATTAATTTAGAAAGGGTACAGCAACTAAACTAAACACAATTTCATTAACAAAAACATATTACAAACAAGGCCACTCTCGTTGAATTATGAGGGAAAGGAAACACGTCAATTTATTTTCAATTTATTTTCGTTTTGAATGGTTTCAAACAGTAAGAAGGTTTTAATTATTAGATTAACGTCCCCGGACACAAATGCGTAAAGGGGACAAGCTTTTTAAAGTTGTCTTATCTGAAAAAAGCTAGAATATACAGACGATGACGTTTTTGTCTAAGGAAATTACATAGCATAAATTGCTAATAATTTCAATTCCGTGGAATATTTTAATTTATAATCATTGCAAAATCAGCCCAGTTAACCAACTTCAGATATTGAAATATTTTTCGAGTTTAGGAAAATATTTTTACAAGGACAAAATAAAAACAAATCTGAAGATGAAAATCTTTTGTGTATCGTCGGACACTACGGTCTGGAAACACTCGGAGAAATGCCTTGCAATTAGAATTTTTAACCTCAGAACACAGAAATGTAACTATATTGGCAAATACATATTTAATTTTCTTTTTTTTAACAATCTGTATAAAAATTTGGAAACAAATTTAAAGAATTTTGAAAATGTCAGAATTTTGTATTAAAAATAAATTTTGATGTAAAGAATTTTAGTTAGAATAAATGTTTACATGGACTTCTCAGGTTATTGTAATATTTTCTTTTCTTGAAAGGCCGAAAATTCGACAGAAAAATGTTATATAAAAAAAACACCTAAATACACGGACGACGAAAACACTGGCAAATACTCACATTACATTACAATACATGATTATTGCTTTAGGTCCAACGGACTCTTCCGAGCCAAATCAGTACCGGACAACCCCTGATCCGCATAAAAGATCTATTGAAACAACCCTAGTGGTAAAACTAAAAGCTCTCCACCAGCCAGTCACCTTACAATATAGACATCCCACGCAGGGGACGCTGAGGCTGTACTCTAATTTATCGAACCCCCGTTTACAAAAACAAAATAGAATACAAACATCATTATAAATTATCAACAAAACACATACATATAAAATGCCTACATTGCTAAATAATAACATCATAGAAAGCCCTAGTGACCACCTGTCAGAAAGCGTCCAATATTCCCAAGCTGATCCAACAGACCTCAAACACCAGTAAGGAGTCTTGTCCCGGAAGAGTTTTCAAGAAAAAAGGTAGGTGACTGGTCTAGCGAAGAAGAAGATAGTAGACTATAGCAGATTGATAGAACAGAGCAGGGATGAGAAAGAACAAATGAGAAAGACAGCAACAGTGGGAATTTAAAGCACTAAATTTCCAGAAAGTGGGGATACTATTTATACTGAAACCCCCGCACCCCAACGGGGGAAGCAAATACTCACATTAGTTCACATTCTCTTTTGGCATAAGGGGCCACAGGTTAAATTATCAACCGCAGGTTCGGTTCGGTTCGGGATTAGATTAACGTCCCCAACACCAAAGCGTAAAGGGGACGATAACCGCAGGCCCGTCCCTTGCTCAATATATAGAGGAAGGCACGAAACAAAGTAGCCAACCAGCAGCCGTGCTTACCTACACGTGATTGGAGCGGACGAATCAAAGATGATAATGCTATACCAAAAATCGATCTACTGTTTAGATCTAGATTCCCTCTAAAATGGTCTATCGAAGTTACCTAGACAACTCTCTCTCTCTCTCCATTCCTCTACTTGACTATGGTTGTGAACTTGACAATTTTAAAATATTTCTATTTAGAGGTTTCCTACGCAACTGCATTTTTCTTACTACTACTACTACTACTACTACTACTACTACTACTACTACTACTACTACTACTACTACTACTACTACTACTACTACTACTACTACTAAATAAGAGTATTTATATAGCGCTTTTTCCTAATGACATCAATTCAAAGCGCAGTTTTCAAGCATTTATACTTCATGTTAACATCAAAACACATACGAAAAAAAGTAAAACAAAAAAAAGTCACTAATACAATATGCAATGACATGTTGCAAACATGAAAAAGAATAATTACAAGTAAAATATAAAATAAGGGGGAGGGAGGGTGAGGAGAGCAGCTAAGGAGTGAGGGTGTTTGTTGTGTGACGGCGGTGGTCTGAATCACAACAGAAGGAATGATGATGGTGATGGGAGGCGAGATCAGACATTTTTAAGGAAGGGGTGAGTTTTCAAGTTGGACTGGAAAGTGGCTATGTTCGGAGAGCTGCGAAGAGAGAGAGGAAGAGAGTTTCAATTTGAAGGACCAAGCACTGAGAAGGATCGACAGCCTGCAGAGGAGAGTTTGTAGCAGGCTATTAGTAGCATAGGGAAGGGGGGGGGGTCAAGAGGAAGAACGAAGATGTCTAGTTTTGTAGGCAATCCTCTGAGATACACGAAGAATGTAGTAGGGGTGTTATATGATCAGATTTTGTCCATTTTGAGAAGCAGACGAGCAGCTGGGTTCTGAACACGTTGAAGCAGATGAACAGAAGAGGAAGGGAGTCCAGCCAGAAGAGAGTTGCAGTAGTCTAAGCTTGACAGGACAAGAGAGGAAATGAGTTTGGCTGTAGCGTCAGCGGTCAGGTTCTTGAGGACAAGGCCTAGTCTATGGAGCTGGAAGTTGCATGATTGCGTGAAAGGTTTTGCGGATGAATTCTGACATGGAGAGGGTGTTGTCAATGCTGACGCCAAAGTTTTTAACAGAATATGATAAAGGAATAATGGTTTGGCAAAGAGTGACAGTGTCCACAGGGGAAGAAGACAGTTTGTATTTGATACATGTGAGCATAACTTCAGTTTTGATAGCATTGAGCTGGAGCTGGTTGACAGTAATAAGCGATCATAGCAACTCAGCTAGACCTATTATCCAATCAAATTCCGCCACATAATACAAAAGTTTAAAAGTTCTAAAGCTGATGTGGTTTTTTTTCGAAAAGTTACAAATCTAAAGCAAAAATATAATTAAAATAATAATTGCGAAACACAATTTTGGCAAAAACAAAATCAGCTCTCTACGTGACAGTACTCATTAACCATCGGCCGAAACCATTTTCCAAAAGTGTCGCTACACACACAAAATTCCGCTTCGAAATTTAGAACCACAGTGAATATCTTTAGGTCAGAAATGCCTCACACATCCGTGAAAATCAAAAGTCAGTTTCAAATTTGAAGATCACATTCAAGACTTCTGGGCATTTCCTATACCCAGCACATCACCAACAACGAAGTCCGACAGACCATCACACAAGCCTTTGGACAACATGATGACATGCTCACAGTGGTGAAGAAACGGAAACTCCGATGGTATGGCCACATCACCAGAGCATCAGGCCTTGCAAAACCTATCCTGCAAGGCACGGTGCAAGGAGACGGAAAAAGAGGTAGACAGAAAAAGAGGTGGGAGGACCACATTCGAGAATGGACTGGTTTGACACTAAACTATGCCACGAGGATTGCTGAGAACTGGGAAAGATGGAGTATGCTGGTTAAACGATCATATGGGGTTCCCCAACGACCTTTGGATTACGGGATAGGATAGGATAGGATAGGATATGATAGATTGTATACCGATAACAACACACAGTGCATTGTCCACGTCGTCTGCTCCATTAGTTCAAAGGCAAGGCAACATGTATAATGAAATGCATAGGAAATTTAGTTTATTATAATAATAAAATTAGTAGCCAACGGGAGCGCGCTTACACATGTATGCACAAGACATGCGTTGCAAGGAATAAGATGTGGAGCTGCACATCCATTTTATAGTTATATTTAACAATTACAGCTTTCTCAAAATCAATTGGTTTGTTAACACCAAAGCTTAGAGTACATAATACACATTAACTAGCACATGCTCATTATTTCTCAAAATAAGTAAACGAAAAAATATACATTGCATAAAATCATCAGTAGCAAAGTGAATTGGTAGAAAGAAAAAACTAAATTCATATTTCCTCACATGTACAATGAAAGCAACGTTTATTTTAACTTCATTAGATGGGAAGCAGGTTTGCTATTGAAAGTATTCATGTTGGTAGTTTCTCTCAGGAAGTTTGGGAGAGAGTTCCAGAGACTGACACCGGAATAATTTAAACTAGACTTAAACAGACGAGTGTTCAATCTCATGATTTGGCGTGAAGTTCTCAAAGTGAAATTTGAGCATTATGGTTTCTGGTACATATCCAATGATAATTGTTTGCATAAATGAACCTTCATTATAAGCCAACCTTGCATTTAGAGAGAGAGAATCCCTAAGCTTATGAAGTCTAACACCCCTTGGGGTCATGAGCAATCTTGCCACAGTAGATTGTTCTAACCTATAAAGGGAAAAGGGAAAGCCCCAGTTGAAAACCTGTCTTTCCTTTATAGGCATGACCGATTCACTGCGGCAACAGTACCCCCGTTGGAGTGCCGGGGGTTTCAGTATAAATAGTATCCCCACTTTCTGGAAATTTAGTGCTTTAAATTCCCACTGTCGCTGTCTTCCTCATTTGCTCTTTCCCATTCCCGCTCTGTCCTATCACTTTGCTATACTATCTTCTTCTTCGCTAGATCAATGACCTACCTTTTTTCTTGAAAACTCTTCCTGGACAAGACTCCTTGTTTGTGTATGAGGTCTGTTGGATCAGCTTGGGAGTGTTGGACACTTTCTGCCGGGTGGTCACTAGGGCTTCCTATGATGTTATTATTTAGCATTATAGGCATTTTATATGTATATGTTTTGTTGAGAATTTATAATGATGTTTGTATTCTATTTTGTTTTTGTAACCGGGGGTTCGATTAGTTGGGGTAAAGCCTCAGCCGTCCCCTGCGTGGGATGTCTTTATTGTAAAGTGACTGGCCGGTGGAGGGCATTCAGTTTTCCCACTAGGGTTGTTTTGGCAGATCTTTTATGCGGATCGGGGGTTGTCCGTCCTGATTTGGCTCGGAAGAGTCCGCTGGACCTAAAGCAACAATCAATCAATCAATTAATCATGTAGTCTAACTCAGAAAGGGTTGCTTTGTTTACTAGGACTGCTTTAACAGCACGTTTTTGTAATGAAGTAAGTGGTTTAAATGTATCATCACTGGTTGAATCCCATAACGTAGATGCGTAATCAATGGCTAACTGAATATGTGGTTTGAAGACGGACTTCCTTGCATCAAAATGTTGGAAGTGCTTGATTTTGGTTATAAGATACATTTTCTTGGAAACTGTTGTAATAATAATAATAATAATAATAATAATAATAATAATAATAATAATAATAATAATAATAATAATAATAATAATAATAATAATAAGGATATTTATATAGCGCTTTTTCCCAATGAACAATATCAGTTCAAAGCGCAGTACTCACGCATTCATTCTAAACATCCGGCTTCATACAAAATAAAATCCGACACTTGCTAACGAATAAGAGACGAGGGAGGAAGGGAGGAGTGAAGAGCTAACGATGGGTGATGGGGTGGATGGTGGCGGTGGTTTGATTCAAAACTAAAAAAAACCAAAACAAAACAAATGGAGGAATGACGACGATGATGATGGGAGGCAAGGTGGAAAGGTGTTCAATGTGATTTGACCAAGACACCAGAGAGAGAGAGAGAAAGAGAGAGAGAGAGAGAGAGAGAGAGAGAGAGAGAGAGAGAGAGAGAGAGAGAGAGAGAGAGAGAGAGAGAGAGAGAGAGAGAGAGAGAGAGAGACAGAGAGAGAAAGAGAGAGAGACAGAGAGAGACAGAGAGAGAGACAGATAGAGACAGAGAGACAGAGAGACAGAGAGAGACAGAGAGACAGACAGAGACAGACAGACAGAGAGACAGACAGAGACAGACAGAGAGAGAGAGAAGTACTATAGCCGGGTGATAGAAACAGCGGGGTTGGGACGCGGAAGTGGTGGAGGAGGAGGAAAAGAAGACATAGGAGGAGAAGGCGGGGGAAAAATGAAGTAGAAGGAGAAGAAGGGGTAAACAACAACAAGAGGATGAAGAGGAGGATCAGGATAATTAAGTATAAAAGGAGGAGGAGGCAGAAGAAGAGGAAGAAGAAGAACAAGAACAAGAAGAACAAGAACAAGGAGGAGATGGAAGAAGAAGAAGAAGAAGAAGAAGAAGAAGAAGAAGAACAACAACAACAACAACAACAACAACAACAACAACAACAACAACACAATAACAACAACAACAAGGAGGAGATGAAAGAAGAAGAAGAACAAGAAGAACAAGAACAAAAACAAGAACAAGAACAAGACGAACAAGAAGAAGAAGAAGAAGAAGAAGCACAAGAAGAAGAAGAACAAGGAGAAGATGAAATAAGAAAAAGAACAAGAACAAAAACAAGAACAAGAACAAGACGAACAAGACGAAGAAGAAGAAGAAGAAGAACAAGGACGATATGGAAGAAGAAGAAAAAAAAAAGAAGAAGAAGAAGAAGAAGAACAAAAAAAAGAAGAAGAACAAGAACAAGAAAAACAAGAAGCACAAGAACAAGAACAAAAACAAGAACAAGAATAGTTTAGGCTCAGTACAAAACGATGTATTAGATTCACATCACGTGGAAGTACACTCATAAAATTATACTACGGTCTGCCATTAGGTGTTCTTTAGAGAGTAGTTGAAACAAGGAAAAAAGCGGTGTCCAGAATAGAAAAAAACCACAATACAAACACGTAAGGAACTTAAGAAGGAGGAGGAGGAGGATGAAGAGGAGGATCAGGATAATGAAGTAGAAAAGGAGGAGGAGGAGGAGCAGGAAGAAGAAGAAGAAGAAGAAGAAGAAGAAGAAGGAAGAAGAAGAAGAAGAAGAAGAAGAAGAAGAAGAAGAAGAAGAAGAAGAAGAAGAAGAAGAAGAAGAAGAAGAAGGGAGAGGAAGATGAAGCAGAAGGAGAAGAAGACGAAGGAGGAGGAGGAAGAAAAAGAAGGAAGAGGAAGAAGAAGAAGAAGAAGAAGAAGAAGAAGAAGAAGAAGAAGAAGAAGAAGAAGAAGAAGAAGAAGAAGAAGAAGAAGAAGAAGAAGAAGAAGAAGGAAGAGAAAGATGAAGCAGAAGAAGAAGAGGAAGAAGAAGAAGAAGAAGAAGAAGAGGGGGAAGAAGAAGAAGGAGGAGGAGGAGGAGGAACAAGGAAGAAGAAGAAACAAGAGGAGGGGATGAAGAAAAAAAATCAGAAGGAGAAAGAGGAGGATGAAGAAAGAGGAGGAGGGTTGGTAGAAGAGAGAGGAGGAGGTACGTAATAAAGAGGAGGAGGTGGCCGTATACATGAATGATGGTGTTTAGGGGTTGAGCAATATGTGCGGTGGCTAAGGTCGGTACGCTTGCGACGATGACGCTGTTTGATAAAGATATGTGTCGTGTAGTGTTGTTTCGTATCGTGTGTGTGTGTGTGTGTGAGAGAGAGAGAGAGAGAGAGAGAGGTGTGTGTGTGTGTGGGTGTGTGCGTGCGTGTGTGTGTGTTTGTGTGTGTGCGTGTCTTCGACTACTGGGAGATGCATTCTTAAAGTGTTTTTACTATAGTTGTTAATGCTGCATTTGTTATTATTATTACGGCATAGATTTATTTTTGTGTACACTAACTTCCAATGGAAGCTTGCTGCTACTCCTGGCTTGGCGACTGTTATGCACGTACGTGTGTGTGTGTTTGCTGAGTGTGGATGTGAGGGAGGTGGAGGAGCGGCGTAGATAGTGGAAGGGAAGATAATATTATTATCATTATTTGTATTGTGCATGTGTGTGTGTGTGTTGTATGTATGTGTGTGAGTAGGTATGAGTGGGTGGGTTTAGGTGGGTGGGTAGGTATGTGTGTGTTTGTTGTGTTTCTCCATGTTTTGGTATGGGCTATGTCTGTGTTCCGCGCTGTTGCCGTGGTGTTCGGAGATGTCCTGATGGTTGCTGCCCAGAGATGTATTTGCTATTGTATTGTTTGAATCACGCATTGCGCTTCTGTTCTTTGTACGGATTTGGCAATAAAGTACTAGATATGTTTGCGTCTCTGTGTCGTTTTAATATTAATCTCATTACAAATGCTATCTGTGATATGACGTCGAGGTGTTGCGCGTGATTGTGCCACCAAGTGTGATCTAGTGTTAGTATATGTCTACTTTCAAAACTCTATTGCTGCTGTTCGTTTTGCGTAGTTTGGTTCTCGCGTACATGTTAAATATGGAAATACTCACTCGTACGTGCTTCCGCAATTATAATTGCTCCGTGGGAAACAAATAGACTCGTATTTGTTTTGGAAAAAAGAAAAAGAAAAACAACCAGAAACGATAGAAGCTATGAAGACCCCTGTCTGACACGGGAGATGGATGGTTTGATCCACGTCGATATGCATCATTGGTCAACAATGGTCAGATTACAAAGAAAGAGTAACAAGAAGAGCAAGAAGAAGAAGGAGAAGAAGAAGAAGAAGAAGAAGAAGAAGAAGAAGAACAAGAAGAAGAAGAAGAAGAAGAACAAGAAGAAGAAGAAGAACAAGAAGAAGAAGAAGAAGAAAGATAGTTTTTCGTTGCTTACAGGGTCCAGCGGACTGCAAAGAGCCGAATCAGTACCACAAAATCAAGACCACAACTTCGCTGAAAGAAGACCCACCGCATAAAAGATCAGCCGAAACAACCCTAGTGGTAACATTGAAGCCACTCCGGCAGCCGGTCACCTTACAAAAAAGACATCCCACGCAGGGGACGCTAAGGCTATACTCTAATTTATCGAACCCCCGTTTACAAAAACAAAATAGAATACAAACATCATTATAAAATATCAACATAACAAATACATATAAAATACCTACATTGCCAAATAATAACATCACAGGAAGCCCACACCGACTCAACCAAAGCTTTTAGGTTTTGAGGTTAGTTCACTGAAAGGGAGGGTGTAGCCGTGTAGGCAAGCTATAAATAGCCTGCAGCCAGCAAAATGTGGGGGAACCTAAGAGTGCTGCTCACATGAGCTGGTGTGAGCCTCAGTGACCACCAGGCAGAAAGCGTCCAATATTCCAAAGCTGGTCCAACAGACCTCACATACAAATGATGAGTTTTGTCCCGGAAGAGTTTTCAAGAAAAAGGTAGATTACTGGTCTAGGGAAGAAGAAGATAGTATAGTAGATTGATAGAACAGAGTAGGAATGAGAACGAACATAGGAGAAAACAGCGACAGGGTGAATTTAAAGCACTAAATTTCCAGAAAGTGGGGATACTTTTATACTGAAACCCCCGGCACTCCCACGGGGAGGGGGGGGGGAGAAGAAGAAAAAGGAAGAAGAAAAAAAAGAGTAAAGAAGAAGAAGGAAGAAGAAGAAGAAGAAGAAGAAGAAGAAGAAGAAGAAGAAGAAGAAGAAGCAAAAGAAGAAGGCGGGCAAAATAAGTTGAAGTGACAAAAGATGATATCTGCGAAGTTCGCAGCCTTCTCAAACCGCGTTTCTTCCATCAATTATTGTCTGGCAAAGCAAATTCCAGGTCAGCCAAAGTTTTGTTCATAGCTGCGAGGGACAATGGATTGGTTTTGGGATTTTATTACATGATCGTCTTTTATTTACTTATACTCTTCACACGGAGATGGAAATATAGTCCATTCTTGTAGCTGGACAAGGAGGAGGAGAAGGATGAAGAAGAAGAAGAAACAAGATAGCAAGCTATCCAATCAAATGTATTTCCAGACCCTCACAGTGAAACATAAACATGTTTAATAGTGTTCATTTCCTTTACCGGCGTTGTGATTCTGCTTTATCATAACGAAAGCAAAAGGCAAACAAGACTGACAGGCTACTATCTTAACTGTAGGCAAGAAATTAAATTATCAAAATCAAATCAGACCATTTCTAGACATAGCGCAAAACGCCTTTAGAACATGGTCAAGCTCAATGACCTTGACCTTTGAAAAAAAATTCTCCACGAAGTAAAACTGAGGATTTTCGGTTCAGTTATCCTGAGATAAGACGAAAAATATGTCTGAACAATATAAGGAGCAACGGACCAATCAAACGACCGACGTATCGGTCACCGGACTGCTCCTATAGGATGGCCCATGATTTGAAAAGTCCCTGTATACCAAAGCTCTACAAAATCGCTTTAACCGTTTTTTGAGATATTATGCAAAATGGGTTCAGCAACAAAATGTCTCCAGTGTTATGTCCTTTGCACCACACCAAATATGATGGCGGTACTGGGGACAGGTCACTAACCAAAGTAATGCTCCCATGAAATTTCATCAAAATCCGCTCAGTGGGTCTTGAGATATGGCTTCCAACGTACCCACCGACATTTTTCTCATCCCGATTTCCCACGACTCTTTCAGAGTATTTTCCAGATAAGTCTGGTAAAACAAAATGAACCAGGAATAAAAGCTGACGTTGAAGATGTTGCTGTTGTTGTTAATGATGATGATCATTAGTAAGTAAGCCTCATATTTATAATAATAATAATAATAATAATAATAATAATAATAATAATAATAATAATAATAATAATAATAATAATAATAATAATAATAATAATAATTTTTTAACAAAGTAGTAGTAGTAGTAGTATTAGTAATAGTAGTAGTAGTAGTGCTCGAAAGAGTCCGCTGGACCTAAAGTAATAACCATGTAATGTAAGTAGTAGTAGTAGTAGTAGTAGTAGTAGTAGTAGTAGTAGTAGTAGTAGTAGTAGTAGTAGTAGTAGTAGTAGTAGTAGTAGTAGTAAGAAGAAGAAGAAGAAGAAGAAGAAGAAGAAGAAGAAGAAGAAGAAGAAGAAGAAGAAGAAGAAGAAGAAGAAGAAGAAGAAGAAGAAGAAGAAAAAGAGGAAGAAGAAGAAAGAGGAGACATAGAAAAATAATGAAGTACATGTCAGAACAATGTTAGTATCTGCTTACATTATTTTACAAAATCATCATCATCATCATCAGCAGCAGCAGCAGCAGCATCTTCATCATCATCACTTTTATTATCTAAATGCTGTCCCTAAGATAATTAAAATGCCCTAAGAAAAATGACAGAAGAGATGAACTTCGAGGATTCTCGCACCAGACGAGACAGTTCGTGATTTCGATTCAGGCGATTGGTTCTTCATCCCGAGGCTGTATCAACAAACATTGTCTCGAGCGTTCTCCTAGGTCAAGCCTCGATGGCGCGAGACTTCAGAGCAGTTAGTTTTATTTATCAATCAAATTCAAATTTCTGTGAATTTATATTAATTCTGTTTGCACTTTATGTTTTTGTTGTTCCAGTTTATCTGAAAATACTTTGAAATAGGGGGGGGGGGGATCAGAATGTGCCAAATATCGGTCCATTAGAAGCCATATTTGAAAAAGCATTGAATGGATTTTGACCAATCTTCAAAGAAACTTTACATAGGCTACTGGCTTGCCGGCCGTGCCATTAATTAAGCTCTACCGCAAAGCTCAAGGTTATTGGAATCATTGTATTGTTAAACACGTTTTGCTCAAAATCTCACAAACGGCTAAGGCGAGTTTGCTAAGTTTTGGTATATGATACTTCAAATCATGGGCCATCTTTCGATAGCAGTCCAGTTTGAGGACAGTCGGTGTCACGTCCCAGAGGGGGAGTGTGTGTATGTCCCTCTCAAACGCCCACACTCACGAGCTAAGCCACTAACACCACACCCTCGAAACAATTTTCATTGAAACGTTTACTGACGCTCAATGACAAACAACTCACACACTCATACATACCACACACATTTATACCAATGTACACTCAAATTAATAATGATGGGAACGAGAGAAAGATCAACTCAAACTTTAGATCAGCAGAAAAGAGGAAACAATATTAAGGTAAATTGTTATAGCAGGATATTAATATGTTCAATGATTCATCTGCGCAGTATCAATTCCAAGTTTTGTAGTTATAATCATAATAATAATAATAATAATAATAATAATAATAATAATAATAATAATAATAATAATAATAATAATAATAATAATAATAATAATAATAATAATTTATATAGCGCTTTTTCCCAATGAACAATATCAGATCAAAGCGCAGTACTCACGCATTCATTCTAAACTTTCGGCTTCATACAAAATAAAATCAGACACTTGCTAACGAATAAGAGACTAGGGATGGAGGGAGGAGGGGAGAGCTAAGGATGGGTGATGGGGTGGGTGGTGGCGGTGGTCTGAATCAAAACAAAACAAAAAAACAAATGGAGGAATGACGACGATGATGATGGGAGGCAAGATCACAAACATTTAAGGAAGAGATGAGTTTTCAAGTTGGATTTGAAAGTAGCTATGTTTGGAGAGCTGCGAAGAGAGAGGGGAAGAGAGTTTCAAGTTGAAGGGCCAAGCACTGAGAAAGATCGACGGCCAGCAGAGGAGAGTTTGTAGCGGGGTATATGATCAGCATGAGGGTGTCAGAGGAAGAACGAGAATTTCTAGAAGGCTTATAGAACATCATCTGCCATCCCAGCAAGGTCCTCCTGAAAATAGTACCCCAAGGTGAACAAATCATAGCTGAAGAACAAGCAGGATTCAGGGCAGGGCGAAGTACCACTGAACAGATTTTCAACCTCAGAATAATCTGCGACAAATACCCACAGCCCCAAAAAACATCTATAGCATGTTGTCACGAACCGGTTTTATAGTTTTTTGGGTCCGATTACTTTATATTATTGTTAGTCTGTTTCTTGGGAGAAGATATTAGTAATTTTTTTATGAGAGCTAAATTTTGATTGGTTGAGCTGGTCACATGACAAGTTCACTAACGTGCATTTAAAAATCAACTCATTCTTTTCTTGACTATACTAGAGATTGGTTCTCCTGGACTGTCGCAGCTGTGTCTGCAGATCATATCCTATCCTATCCTATCCCATAACTCGGAGGTCTTAGGGGCACCACAGATGATCGTTTGACCAGCGTACTCCATCTTTCCCTATCCTCAGCAACCCTGAGTGTTTCGCTCAGTGTCAAACCAGTCCATTCTCGAATGTTGTCCTGCCACCTCTTTTTCGGTCTCCCTCTTCTTCTACCTCCTTGCACTGTGCCTTGCAGGATGGTCTTTTCAAGACCTGATGATCTGGTGACGTGGCCACGTCACCACGTCACGTCACGTCTGCAGATATATATTGTTTATCATTTGAAATGTTTGTATGATAACTGTTATAGTAGTTTGTAATGATTATATTGCATTTGTATGTAATAAAATTAATAATAAATAATTTTGATATTAGTGTGAAGGATGGAGTGGGGAGGAGACGAACATGGTGGTTCACTGTAATATTTGAATAACGAATTGAATTCGGATAAATATTTGATTTGAAGTTGAAACGTCAACGGCAGTGTAAAGTATTACGTTTATTTGTATGAAAGAAATTAATTGGTGTTACTGACGTAATAGTCAGTTGTTATAAGTAATTTGTAGAATTTGTGTTTATATTGTGAACTGTATTCCATATGGATGAAATCGTCACAGAGAGATAGGATTATGTAGTGGTCCGAAGAAAGTTTATGTATCTAAAAACTTAGTTGTGGTTATCTCCTTCGTCTCACAAGTGTCTTGCTGCGGGGGCCCTCAAGTAGGAGAAGAAGAAGAAAGAGGAAGAAGAAGAAGACGTGGAGGAAGCAGCAGCAGAAGAAAAAGAAGGAAAAGAAGAAGGAAAGAATAGGAAAAAAAGAAGAGGACGCCGAAGAAGAAGAAGAAGAAGAAGAAGAAGAAGAAGAAGAAGAAGAAGAAGAAGAAGAAGAAGAAGAAGAAGAAGAAGAAGAAGAAGAAGAAGAAGAAGAAGAAGAAGAAGAAAAGTAAGAAGAAGAAGAAGAAGAAAAGTAAGAAGAAGAAGAAGAAGAAAAGTAAGAAGAAGAAGAAGAAGAAGAAGAAGAAGAAGAAGAAGAAGAAGAAGAAGAAGAAGAAGAAGAAGAAGAAGAAGAAGAAGAAGAAAAGTAAGAAGAAGAAGAAGAAGAAGAAGAAGAAGAAGAAGAAGAAGAAGAAGAAGAAGAAGAAGAAGAAGAAGAAGAAGAAGAAGAAGAAGAAGAAAAGTAAGAAGAAGAAGAAGAAGAAGAAGAAGAAGAAGAAGAAGAAGAAGAAGAAGAAGAAGAAGAAGAAGAAGAAGAAGAAGAAGAAGAAAAGTAAGAAGAAGAGAACGCAGAAGAAGAGGAAGAAGACGAAGGAAGAGAGGACGAGGAGGACGAGAACTGCCTTATATAATAGTCCATATTATATACATGTACTCCCCTTTTGTTCATAAGCTAGGACTAAAAGGAATACAGAATCCTCTTATTGTCCCCACAAACACCTGCAAGGAAATTCTTGGTGCAGTGTCCATCTCATTCTGCATATCAAATCTCAAAGCAATGAAACCGTAACATCAACACAAAACTGAAAATAAATAATGATGATGAAGATATCTTAATATCCCTCGACAATGACGCTATCACACACACTCTCTCAGATATATATACACACACATACACACATATATACACACATACATATATACACATATATACATGCATACACCTATATACACACATATATGCATAACGTGGCAATCAAAAACAATGATTGTAAAAAAGGAAGCACGGCCCGCCGCCACTACAGCTCAGTGGCCGCCACATATATTTTCTCTTTTTTTTTTCAAGTGGGCGCCTGTACTTCGATGGCTGCTGGGGTTCAAGGCCACCGCCACTGCCAGAGTCAAGGCCATTGCTAAAATGTCACCTAAGGAGGTACAGTACATGTACATGGCTCTATGCACAAGTCGGCGGCATGGTCACGTGGCGCGGGAATAACAAAGCGGTCATGGCTTCTTTTAGCTAGCTCGCGTGTACTCCAATGCTGCTTAAACATTTTTAATTTACCGACATTTTGGGATATTGTGATGTTTTGAACATAGCACATTCGTGCAATAATGATTACAGACAAATTATTATCAGGGGACAGGCTTTTTTAAAGAGCGATTTTCTCACTGACATTCAGTTTAGAGTTCATCAATATTTCATCTTTCAGTGGAAATCGATGACAGGAAATTTTCTTTTCTTTGCATACATGTTTTACGTCGGAGTTAGAGCATCCAAAACGCAGCACAGTACTTCAGCATTTTTAAACTCGAGCACGCTGTGTTATTCCCGCAGCACGTGACCGCCACGCCTGTGTGCATTGTGACTGTGATTGCTGAGTATTTATTGGTGTTCTACAAGAAACAAAGGGATGCAGATCGTATAGAACGGTGCAATGCATTAATACTGTGATAGCATGGAATTATACACAACTTTGATGGACGTATAGTTTTCAGCCGTCGCACGGACTGAGCCAAAACAAGAGAGAGCAGCGGTAAGTGGGTCAATGCATCCATTTTCACTTATCATGTAAGATTGGTGTTTTGCTTTACATTACATTACATTACATGATTATTGCTTTAGGTCCAGCGGACTCTTCCGAGCTAAATCAGGTCCGGAAAACCCCTGATCTGCATAAAAGATCTGCTGAAACAACCCTAGTGGTAAAACTGAAAGCTCTCCACCAGCCAGTCACTTAACAATAAAGACATCCCACGCAGGGGACGCTGAGGCTGTACTATAATTTATCGAACCCCCGTTTACAAAAAAACAAAAAAGAATACAAACATCATTATAAAATATCAACAAAACACATACATATGTAGCCGTGCTGGCTACGAGTATTTCTGACCATACGATATGTAGGCCTAACTTTGTTCTCTGTTATGTTTAAACTAACTGTATGAAATAACTTGATATACTTTTTTCAGATCCTTTAAAGCATATAACCATTTGACGCAGCGTTAAATTCTCTATTAGAATATATAAACTTTATTTGTGATTTATGTAGCAATTTTGAATTAGAGCGCGATGTTTAGGATAGCGCGATGCATATCATGTTGATAAAGACACCGCGCTGTTGTATGCTCAGATGCCGCTGAAGTCGGTTTCGCCGGCTGTAACGGACCTTCCCGCTCGCCTACAAAACATGATAAGATTATAAATTGTGTATGATGCTAGTGTAGCAAAGATTCTCCACTGTAACACCTTAGTGTGATATTTTCCGATGTCTTAGTTTATTCTCTAATAATTTATAGTAGATGCTTAAATTATATATTAGTTTCATAGAGACATACACATCGAAAGGGAAACAGTGAAAAGCTGTCAGAAGGCTCTAGATGTAATTGTTGTTGTGTTAGTTGTTTTCTAGTTTAGTTCGCTATAGTCGGAACCCAGAATAGTAACCATGCCATATTGTATATCATTGGAAAGAGGAGACGCTGTTCTTTCTTTGTCATTACTATTATTATTTATAATTGTATTAAATTAAAGAGTTATTATGAGTTTAGAGTCGTGACATTCTTAGGAGCAGCAGCCAACTCCCTCTTAAATTGCGTATTATTTTTATTTTGAAGCAGATAGGTCCGACATTGTTATAACAGTAGAAAGGTTGTATTTTTGCGTTTCCGTCAATATATAATTTGTATAGTATTCGTTTGCGTTTCTAGCCTTATGCGTCAAAGTAAGTTTAGTTACTAACACAAACTTAGCCAGCGAGCCTAGATTTTGGGGCGGGTGGGGAATGCGTAAGCAGCACTGTCGCTGCGGCTGATGGTCCTTAATAAAAGCAAAACACAGAACTCGGCATGAAGGGAGCACCGGGCACCACGCAGTAGATAAGGGTCGTGCCACTCGCAATGCCTTTGCTCTTAGTAGCCTATGATGTCTTCTAAATAAAACATTTCAACGGTCATCACGGACTGCGTTGGGGAAGAGAGAGAGAGAGAATGTGTGAGCCTTCACCATAGCCTCCAATCCATCACATAACACACCATCGTCTCTCCAAAACACAACACCACCAACACCATTACACATATAAAATGCCTACATTGCTAAATAATAACATCATAGGAAGCCATAGTGACCACCTGGCAGAAAGCGTTCAATATTTCCAAGCTGATCCAACAGACCTCATACACAAATAAGGAGTCTTGTCCCGGAAGTGTTTTCAAGAAAAAAGCTAGGTGACTGGTCTAGCGAAGAAGAAGATAGTATAGCAGATTGATAGAACAGAGCAGGAATGAGAAAGAGCAAATGAGAAAGACAGCAACAGTGGGAATTTAAAGCAATAAATTTCAAGAAAGTGGGGATACTATTTATACTGAAACCCCCGGCACCCCAACGGGGGTGGTGTTTTGCTTTCCAAAAACCTATTGTTATAGGTCTGTGTTTCACTCCTAAGTTCATTCAAGAGATTCAGAATACCCAAACTAATTATACTATTTAAAAACTAGGCTGACATAATTATTAATAGTTGCATGATCACAAATTAAATCTAAATTACATTTCAGTAACATAGTATCTCAGTAGTCTCTCTCTCTCTCCCCCTCTCTCTCCCTCCCTCCCTCTGTCCCCTCACTCTCCCACTTCTCTGTATTTTTTTCTTCTCGAATATACTTCTGTCAATCTAAATCTAAGTCTCTCATTCATCGAGTCTTCTACATATATAATGTACATTTCCTCACCCCTATCTTATCCTATCCCGTAACTCGGAAGTCGTTGGGGCACCACCGATGATCGTTTAACCCATTCCATTTAATTAAATAAATACATTATAATATTATATTGCATGCCTTAGGGGAGTATATCTGGACTAGAGTATGTAACCTATTCATCCGTGTTATGTAATAGTCCAGATATACTCCTCTCTTAGGCAGACGTTAAGAACAAAAGGGGAGTATTTCTGGATACAATAAGAGGTGGAATATACTCCATCCAATGTTAAAAAAAAACAAAACAAAAACCAAACAAAACCCACATACAAAAGGACGAAATTTGATTCCAATATTTCAATTCAACCCACTTTGAGTACCTTATCCCCCATAATTCCATGCCCCTTCTCACTCCTGCTGACTCCCCAAAAGATGACCCTTTTAACCTTGCAGGATGTTGACGACGGCGAAATGTTGGTATGCAACCTCTTCAGCTAGGTATATATAATAGTCCAGATAAGCTATGACTAAAAGGCGAGTATATCTGGGCTATTATAGAGTATGTAAACTATTGAGAACTGCCTTATATAATAGTCCAGATAAACTCCCCTTTTGTTCATAAGCTATGACTAAAAGGCGAGTATGTCTGGACTATTATATAGTATGTAAAAGGTGTAATTGTAGATTATAGTCACACGACACCGAAGCGTATAGGCGACTACTGGTCACATTATTCTGACACCAGCGAACCAGTTGATGGTAAGGGGAAAATAATATGGTTACACATTGGCCAATCCGGGATTCGAACCAGGTACCTTTCGGTTACTAGTAAGACGCTCTACCAACTGAGCTACCCAGCCCCACATAGTATGTACCATCTTCAACTGTGTTATATCATAGTCCAGATAAACTCCCCTTTTGTTCATAAGCCATGATTAAAAGGGGAGTTTATCTGAATTATTATATAGTTTGTAACCTATTCACCTGTTGTTGTTGTTTGTAGATTATAGTCACACGACACTTTCGCATATAGGTGACTACTGGACCGATTTATACTGACACCAGCGGGACAGTTGTTGGTAAAGGGGAAAATAATATGATCACACGTTGACCAATCCGGGATTCGAACCAGCGACCTTTCGGTTATTAGCAAGACGCTCTTACCAACTGAGCTACCCGGCCCCTCATTCACCTGTTAGTTAGTTAAAATAGATTAACGTCCCCGGACACATAAGCGTATAGGGGACGATTGCACTTTTTTTGTGTTATATAATAGTCCAGATATACTCCATTTTCAGTCATAGGTTAAGAACAAAAGGGGTGTATTTCTGGATATAATAATACTGGGGATATACTCCTCTACTTTTCCCTAGCTGTGCATACCGACTTAGTCAGGATTCCCAAAATAGAATGCCGACTTGAGCATCGGTCATTGCCCGTTTGGGAACAAAGCATTTACGGATAAGGTCGAGAGGAGTATATCTGGATATTGTCCCACAACCAACAGCGTCAAATGAAGGTTTTCATTACATTACATTACATTATTATTGCTTTAGGTCCAGAAGGTTCTCAACATACACCCAACTCGTGACGCCAGAGAGAGGAAACAACTGCAGCAACAGCCCCGAATAGGAAAAAAAAGAGCAACAAAACGTATGCGATTGCTCCGCGTGAATTATTTTTACTTCTGGGCAACCTTTTGGCGTAAGCGAGTGCATTTAAAATGCCGCATCGCATGTTGACTGTACAATCAAAGTGAAGTTGGCTGAAAGTGAAAGTTACTGTCAATCGCATTGACGATAAACAATACTATGAAATATAAATATTATTTCACACCGATTGCATATAAACATAATTAACAAATAAGAAGTACACAAATGTTACCAGAATGTAAATGACAAAAAGTCCTCCCTTGCTATTTCACCTTTAAACACATCGCCCTTAGCAAATCGAAAGCCCACCACTTTGGCCGCCATCTTTTTCTCTTCGCACACAAGCTTTCGAGACCGCCACAGAGCTGTAGCGCTCTCCGCGGGCATAGGGTTGCCCAGACTTTCCGCCAAAATAGTTACGTAGCGTTACGTAGCACCCTGCCTAGGGAACTCGGGGCAGTTTTTCACGCTAGAGTCGCAATCCAGCAACCACACAGGTCTGCGCTCTCTATCAACACCTTTTGAACTTTGAACGCTGGCTGGCATCTAACCGCCAAACTCTATTACACGTTCATCAACTAGAAAATTCTATTGACAATCCAATTTTAAAAAAAAACAACTTACAAAATACAAGCATAATGCTCACGGCATATTATGTTAGGCCTAAACTCGCACACTAGAAACGCACGTGCAAATCGGCCGATCGTGTTCCCTACAGTAACAAATACGGGCAAAACTATTCCCACTGCATACACCGCACTCGCGGATACGAACTTAGCTCGTTGACAATCGAAAGGTTCGTCGCTCCGAATTAAACTGTTTTCTGTAACAAACGCCATTTTTGTATTATCTCAAGAATAACTGAACTGAAATTGTAGCATTTTCACTTTGTGGATACATTCGCTACAGCAAAACACATGTAGCATCATTCGTCTTTGTACTCTGTCAAGGTCGTTGTGATTCACTATTTTCTAAACACGTTTGGCGCTGTAACGTACACATTTTATTCCCATTTTGAACAAGTTTTGGCTCGCAGGTAATCCTGAGCGTGGCCAATTATTATTCAAAGTTTTGGTTTTGCTTCCTTCGGATAAAGCAGAGTCACAACAGCGACAAGAAAATTCACAATTTTGAAAATGCTTATTTTATCAGCTATGTTCCCCCTGTAGGGCTGCCGGGGGTTTCTGTGTAAATAGTATCCCCATTTTCTAAAAAATCAAATTCCTACTGTGCTTTCTTTCTCTTTTCTTCTTTCTCATTCCTACTCTGTCCTATCAATCTACTATAAGCTCACAATCTTCTTCTTTGCTAGACCAGCCACCTACCTCTTTTCTTAAAAACTCGTCCAAAACTCCTCATTTGTGTGCGAGGTCTGTTGGGTCAGCTTGGGAATATTAGACGCTTCCTGCCGGCCAAATGGTCACTGGGGCTTCCTATGATATTATTATTTAGCAATGTAAGCATTTTATATGTATGTGTTTTGTTGATATTTTTTAATGCTGTTTATTTACTATTTTGTTTTTGTAAACGGGGATAAAATAAATTAGAGTATAACCTCAGCGTCCCCTGCGTGAGATATCTTTATTGTAAAGTGACCGGCTAATGGAGTGCCTTCAGTGTTACCACTAGGGTTGTTTCGGCAGATCTTTTATACGGATCGGAGGTGGGTGGGGTCCTCTTTCAGCGAAGTTGTGGTCTTGATTTTGTGGTCCTGATTCGGTTCTTTGCAGTTCGCTGGGCCCTGTAAAGCTGATGCCAGACTTATTCAAGGAATCACGATTTTACTCGAATCATGATTCAGCCATTCAGCTAGAAACCTGTTTCAGAGCGAATCAGAATTACGCTGTTTCACAACCAGCCTTGCCACACTTACACAAACTCACAGAAAATCATGAGTTAGAGAAAGTGTGCAAGAGTTGCCATTCCTGGCGCGCATTTTTGTCAAGATGGATTCTAACAGTGACGAAGAAGCAATTTTAGTTTGGGCTGCAGCGTCTGTTCTCCTTCAAGAGAAAAAAAAACGAAAACGAAAATGGTGGGTAAAACCGTGGATCGAAAGAAGAAATATTTATGGGGCATAGTACTACCATGGACTTTTGAATGAATTGGAGGAGGAAGAGCTCCAGTTGCCTTCGTTGCCGCCATATTGGTGCCAGTGTGGTCCCCTCCTTCTCCCCCTACTAATCACCTGATCTAGCTCTTGCTTCCCATTGGCTGACACGGAATGAATGACGAATCATGATTCCAGACTTTAGAGCACGTTCTAAATCTGTGAATCAGTACGAATCGCTGCTGAAGCTGATTCTTGTGACTCGTGTTTTGCGGTATGACACACTTGATGCTGGGAGAATGATCGTGATTTTTTATTTGAATTGCAGCGAATCAGTGATTCTGTTTCTAGTCTGGCATAGCCTTAAGCAGTGAATAACTATGTATGTGAGTGTCTTCAAATACATTTGAATGGCTTGCCATCTTTTTGATTGCGTTTTTATGTTGTTGCAGTTTTGGATTTTTGTCCCTCATCGACTACTCTTGGCACTCAATAGTGAATACTATTCTTGTGTTGTGGGTTGTGGGGGTGCCGGGTGTTTCAGTATAAATAGTATCCTCATTTTCTGGAAATTTAGTGCTTTAAATTCCCACTGTCGCTGTTTTTCTCCTTTGTTCTGTCTCATTCCTATTCTATCAATCTACTATACTATCTTCTTCGCTAGACCTACATTTTTTAATTGAAAACTCTTACTGGACCAAACTCATCATTTGTGGGAAAGTCTGTTGGATCAGCTTGGCAATATTGGACGCTTTCTGCCAAATTGTCACTGGGGCTTCCTATGATGTTATTATTTAGCAATGTAGGCATTTTGTTTATATGTGTTTTGTTGATATTTTATAATAATGTTTGTATTCTATTTTTTTTTTGTGGGCGGGGGTTCGACAAATTGGAGTATAGCCTCAGCGTCCTCTGCCTGGGATGCCTTTATTGTAAGGTGACCGGCTGGTGGAGTGCCTTCAGTGTTACCATCTGGGTTGTTTCGGCAGATCTTTTGTGCGGATCGGGGATGAGTCCTCTTTCAGCCAAGTTGTGGTCTTGATTTTGTGGTCCTGATTCGGCTCTTTGCAGTTCGCTGGACCCTGTAAGCTATGAATAACTAAATTTCGCTGGTCAAATCATAAGATGTATAATTGTATTAGTTGATTAGTACTTTGATTATTACTATCATTATTATATGATTATTGCTTTATTGCTTTTGATTACTGTCGGTGTGTGTTACTTTGATTATTACCATTATTATTATGTGATTATTGCTTTATTGCTTTTGATTACTGTCGGTGTTATGGACAGAGGTAAGTACGCGAATGGCAAATTGAATACGTGGTTGAGCTTCTGAAGTTTGCAAGGTGGCTGTACGTGCCGTGGCTTGAAAACGTTATGGAACGGGGTGGGGAGTGTGTCGAGGAGGAAGTAGTTGTGTTTTCCACAAGAATTTCTATCCTATCCTATCCCGTAACACTGAGGTCGTTGGGGCACCACAGATGATCGTTTAACCAGCGTACTCCATCTTTCCCTGTCCTCAGCAACCCTGGAGGTTTCGCTCAGTGTCAAGCCAGTCCACTCTCGAATGTTGTCCTTCCACCTCTTTTTCGGTCTCCCTCTACTTCTACCTCCTTCACCGTGCCTTGCAGGATGGTCTTTGCAGGGCCTGATGATCTAGTGACGTGGCCATACCATCGGAGTTTCTGTTTCTTTACCACTGTGAGCAGTTCATCGTGTTGTCCAATGGCTTAAGACATGGTCTGTCGGACTTCGTCGTTGATGATGTGCTGGGTATATGAAATGCCCAGAAATCTTTTGTAGCACCTCATCTCCATGCTTTGTATTCTTCGTTGTAGATCTGCTGAATAGGAAGATGGAGATGACAAGGAAGCGCAGCAGCTTTACCTTCGAATGTAGACTGATGGTCTTGTCTTTCCAAATGGGCTTCAACCTTGTCAGAGCAGCAGTTGTGTGTGTCCACCACCACCATGCACCACCTTCAACTCAGCTGTGACAGATGCCGCCACAGAGATCCTTGGCAAGCACTGCCCAAAGAAGAAACCTGGATTACATCTGAAATTTTGGGCCTGTGTGACAAACCGAGAGAGATGAAAAAGAAAAAAGAATACCTCACAGGGAGCTGATGCCTACTAAAAATCAACATTGACCTCCAAAGGCATGCGTACAGCAAAAGAGAACGACCGCATCATCAGCCTCATCAGCCATCACAGCAAGGTCTTCCTGAAAATAGTACTCAAAAGCCGGAAAACCCAACCTGAACAAATCAAATGAGAAATAAGCATGATTCAGGGGAGGGCGATGTACGACTGAGCAGATTTTCAACCTCAGAATAATTTGCGACAAAAACCTACAGTACCAACAACATCTATATCATGTGTTTGTAGACTTTTGACCGAGCCTGGCATACAGCTTTGTGAGCAACCATTAGAGTGTACAACATCAGTCCCAGCATTATTAAAGTCATCAAAAGCCTGTATGAAACAACTTCCAGTGCAGTCCTCCACAATCCGTGTGCGTCAAGGATGCCTATTCTCTCCAACACTCTCCAACACTCTTCAACACTCTTCAACATCTTCCTGGATCGCATCATGTCAAACGCCCTTGCAGATCATAAAGTCACCGTCAGCATAAGGGGAAGAGCAAATCTCCAACCTTCGTTTTGCTGATTGATGGATTGGCTGGAGAGTAACAAGAACTTGAACAGCTGGTACAGAGGCTTGACACCACCTCCAGAGCCCATGGAATGGAAGTAAGTGCAGAGAAGACCAAAATGATGACCAACAATTCTAATGGCATCAACACGGACATCAAAGTTCAAGGCCAATCCCTCAATACGGTGCATAGCATCAAATATTTAGCAGCCATTTTTTCAGACAATGGATCCCGAGAGGAAGTCTTCTTTAGGATCGCACAGCTGCCTTGACAAGGTTAAAGCTTCTTTGGAAAGACAGGACCATCAGTCTACACTCCAAGATAAGACTGCTGCGCTCCCTTGTCATCTCCATCTTCCTATACGTTTGCGAAACATGGACCCTCACAGCAGACCTACAACCAAGAATACAAAGCATGGAGATGAGGTGCTACAGAAGACTTCTGGACATTTCTATACCCAGCACGTCACCATCGACGAAGTCCGAAAGACCATCACACAAGCCTTTGGACAACACGATGATATGCTCACAGTCGTGAAGAAACGGAAACTCCGATGGTATGACCATGTCACCAGAGCATCGGGCCTTACAAAGTCCATCATGCAAGGCACGGGGCAAGGAGGCAGAAGAAGACGGTACAGAAAAAATAGGTGGGAAAACAACATTCGAGAATGGAATGGCTTGAAATCAAGCAATGTCATGAGGGTTGGTGAGGACAGAGAAAGATGGAGTACACTGGTGAAACGATCATCTGTGGTGCCGCAACGTCGTTTGAATACGATAGGACAGGAGTTGAACAGTAGCTTAATATCTTGAAGTTTATTGTTATTATGTTGCTTTTTGTTTAAATATTTCTTGAATATTTGTGGAGAAAATAATACCCAAATACTTAAAGGTTGCCTGGTTCCAAATGAGATTAAGTACGGGCATATATCTGGGTCTAATGATACTTTTTGTTTCCTTAGTTACATTACATTACATGATTATTGCTTTAGGTCCAGCGGACTCTTCCGAGCCAAATCAGGACGGGACAACCCCTGATCCGCATAAAAGATCTGCTGAAACAACCCTAGTGGTAAAACTGAAAGCTCTGCACCAGCCAGTCACTTTACAATAAAGACGTCCCACGCAGGGGACGCTGAGGCTATACTCTAATTTATAGAACCCCCGTTTACAAAAACAAAATAGAATACAAACATTATAAATTATCAACAAAACACATACATATAAAATGCCTACATTGTTAAATAATAACATCATAGGAAGCCCTAGTGACAACCTGGCAGAAAGCGTCCAATATTCCCAAGCTGATCCAACAGACCTCACACACAAATAAGGAGTCTCGTCCCGGAAGAGTTTTCAAGAAAAAAGGTCTAGCGAAGAAGAAGATAGTATAGCAGATTGATAGAACAGAGCAGGAATGAGAAAGAATAAATGAGAAAGACAGCGACAGAGGGAATTTAAAGCACTAAATTTCCAGAAAGTGGGGATACTATTTATACTGAAACCCCCGGCACCCGGGAATTAGTACCTTGTCAAACAGCAGCAGCGGATTTCTCAATATTTATATTTAGACCTGACATTAAAGCAAATTGACGCAACATCTTAAAACATCTCCCAGTGTACCGTGGCAGATCGCCGTGCTGTACTCTGTATATATCGACCTGATTATACTGCTCCATAAAAGTTAACATCTTAATCCTACTTCTGATTCTGTATTCATTTCTGCCGTGATTTGACAAAACCGAGTAAGTCCACCTAAGGTCGAAAATGAGTTTTTTGCGCCTTCAAACTTGCAAGAGAATGACGCATCTTACCTGTAAAAATCAAATCCGAACTATGTTTAGATTTGGAGATATCATAGAGTAAGTCCTTGTTAAAAAAAATTTAAGTGGGGGAATAAACTGATAAAACCAAGCAAGTCCCCTGCGATTTTGTTTCGGCGATCCTCTGGCTAATGCTCGCTTTGGCATGATGACGTCATTTTTTACAATAACCTGACAAAGAAAAGTAAGTCCTCCCGACCAATGAGAAAGCGCCTTACGATGAAGTGGACCAGTGAGAATCCATGTTATTGCTGCTGTGCAATATTATTTTCCTGTGAAAATGATGGCGAAATTTCGGTCAGCAAAAGACGTGTTCGGCTTTTTGAAAAAGAGTTTTCTTCATGTACTTTCCTGCCCACCATGAAAGATCCTGTAGATCTTCCGCCTACGCGGCAACTTCCACGAGGTGTGGAAACAAACAAACAAACTTTCCTATCCTATCCTATCCTATCCTATCCTATCCTATCCTATCCCGTAACCCTAAGGACGTAAGGGCACCACAGATGATCGTTTAACCAGCAAACTCCATCTCTCTCTGTCCTCAGCAGCCCTGATGGCTTCGCTCAGTGTCAAACCAGTCCATTCTCGAATGTTGTCCTCCCATCTCTTTTTCGGTCTCCCTCTTCTTCTACCTCCTTGCACTGTGCCTTGCAGAATAGTCTTTGCAAGGCCTGATGATCTGGTGACGTGGCCATACCATCGGAGTTTCCGTTTCTTCACCACTGTGAGCAGGTCATCGTGTTGTCCAATGGCTTGTGTGATGGTCTGTCGGACTTCGTCGTTGGTGATGTGTTGGGTATAGGAAATGCCCAGAAGTCTTCTGTGGCACCTCATCTCCATGCTTTGTATTCTTCGTTGTAGATCTGCTGTGAGGGTCCATGCTTCGCAAGCATATAGGAAGATGGAGATGACAAGGGAGCGCAGCAGTCTTACTTTGGAATGTAGAATGATGGTCCTGTCTTTCCAAATGGCTTCAACCTTGTCAGGGCAGCAGTTGTTTGTGCGATCCTGGAGAGGACTTCCTGTCGGGACCCATTGTCTGATACAATGGCTCCTAAATATTTGAAGCTATGCACTGTGTTGAGGGATTGGCCTTGGACTTTGATGTCCGTGTTGATGCCATTGGTGTTGTTGGTCATCATTTTGGTCTTCTCTGCACTTATTTCAATTCCACAAGCTTTGGACTTGGTGTCAAGCCTCTGTACCAGCTGTTCAAGTTCTTGTTCCTCTCCAGCCAATCCATCAATGTCATCCGCAAAACGAAGATTGGAGATTGCTCTACCCCCTATGCTGACTGTGCCTTCGTGATCTGCAAGAGCATCTGACATGATGCGCTCTAGGAAGATGTTGAAGGGTGTTGGAGAGAGTAGGCATCCTTGACGCACACCGATTGTTGTTCTGAACCAGTTCCCGATGGCGCTGTTGTGGAGGACTGCACTGGTAGCCTTGTCATACAGGTTTTTGATGACTTCAATAATTTTAGGTCTGATGTTGTACGCTTTCATTGTTGCCCATAGAGCTGCATGCCAGACTCGGTCAAACGTTTTCTTGAAGTCTATGAACACATGATATAGATGTTGTTGGTGCTGTAGGTATTTCTCACAGATTATTCTGAGGTTGAAAATCTGTTCAGTGGTACTTCGCCCTGCCCTGAATCCTGCTTGTTCTTCAGCTATGATTTGTTCAGCTTGGGGTTTCAACCTGTTGAGTAATATTTTCAGGAGGACCTTGCAGGGATGGATGATGAGGCTGACGGTGCGGTAATTTTCACACTCCTGAATGTTACCTTTTTTGGGAAGAGTGATGACAAGCGACTGGGCCCATGGTATAGGCCACTCTCCACTCTGCCAGATCTTGTTACAGATAATGGTGAGGGCATCAATCATCGCTTCTCCTCCTGCTTGTAGCAGTTCCGCGGGTATGTTGTCCACTCCCGCTGACTTCCCTTTCTTTAGCGATTGCACTGCTGCCTCAACTGCTTCCCGGAGAATTGGGAGGATTTCTTCTTCTCTGTTCTCGGGACATGCTAGAACTGATGGGTCTCCATTTGGTGTATTGTTGTAAAGGTCAGAGCAGTACTCTGTCCATCTGTCCAAGACTTCTTGTTCTTCTGTAAGGCATATGCCAGACTTGCTTTGGATCGTGGAGACTTTGGGCTGTTTGAAACTTGTCAGCCGCTTTACAGTCTGGTAGGCCTTCTTGCTGTTGTTCTTGTTCAGACTGTTCTCTATTTCCTGGCATTGATCTTCTATCCAGTTCTCCTTTGCTGTGCGCATGCCTTTTCGGATGTCATTGTTGATTTTTCGGTAGACATCAGCTCCCTGTGAGGTGTTCTTTTTCTTTCTTTTTTTTTAATCTCTCTTCGTTTATCACACAGATCCAAAAGTTCAGGTGTGATCCACGGCTTCTTCTTTGGTCGGTGCTTGCCAAGGATCTCAGTGGCGGCATCTGTCACAGCTGAGTTGAAGGTGGTGGTCATGGTGTTGACATCTACTTCACCAGCCCCCAAAATTAGCAGTGGTGCAAATTTCCCTTCAATTGTGGCCTGAAATAGTTCTGCCACCTGCGGGTCTTGCAGTTTGTCCAGGTCGAACTTCAGTCTAGTGCAGTATTTACTCTCTTTAAGTGGAGCCGGAAAGACATCATCAAGAGATCGTGGTCACTTCCGACGTCTGCTCCTGGAAAAGTGCGTGTCCTGCCAATGTTGATGCTTGATCTAAAGCGTTTCGTGACCATGATGTAGTCTATTTGGTTGTGATGCTCCCCCCCCCACCCCCCGGGACTGTGCCATGTCCATCGTCTGGAGTTTTTGTGGAGACCAAGCGTGTTTGCCAGTACCAGATTGTTGTATCTGGCAAACTCCAAGAATCTCAGACCCCTGTCATTTGTCTCGTTGTTGCAGTGGGGTCCACATGTGTCTCCCCAGTTGTGGTGCGCATCTTGGCCAACCTTGGCATTCCAATCGCCTTGCACTATGACTATGTCCTTCTTCGGCACTTGGTCAAGGACCGCCTGTAGATTTTCATAAAAATCCTCCACTTCGCTGTCGTCATAGTCTGATGTTGGGGCATAGGTCTGGATGATGGTGATGTTGAAAGGGGCTGCTCTCAGGCGGATGGTAATGAGTCTACTGGAGACTGGGCGGCAACCCATGACAGTGGCTAGAATGTTCTTGTGGACTAAGAATCCAACGCCGTGTTCGTGCCTGTCATCTCTACCGCTGAAATAGAGCTTGTGGCCTTTGTCTGTCGTTGTTTCACCAAGGCCTTTCCAGCGCAGTTATCTAATGCCTAGAACGTTCCATCGATAGCGGTCCAACTCGTGGGCCAGTTCTTCTAATTTTCCTTCCGCAGTTAGGGTCCTGACATTCCAGGTTCCTATGACGATGTTGTTTCTCGTGCGGATCTTGCTAAATTGTCCATCTGTAGCATGCTTAACACCTCCGTCCTGGTGGCCAACGGAAGGCACGGTCCTTGAGCCTGGCGACGACCTATCCGGTATGGAATTAGTGGATAGTGTCATCATGCATGTAGTGTGTCTTGGGCAAGAAAGGACCTGGCGGTGCCCAATCCTCTCCAGGCTGTTGAGCACAGCCGAAATCCACGAATACAGTGTGGTTCGCCTTGGCCCCGAGCACGTGGTCGTTGAACCTGTTGCAACGTGAGGTTCCTCGCCCTGGCCGGTGACTTCTGTGTAGAAGACTTTCGCCCAGTGATGCCGTGCTAACCTTACCCCTGTTAGTCGCCTCTTACGACACGCCGGGAAACGTTGGGCCTATTCTATTCTGTGCCCGAACCCACAAACAAACAGCAACAAATATATTACAGACACACAACAAGGGCAACAAAATACAAGACATACACGTGGTGTAAAGGCAGGAAGATCGCTACAATAGGAAACTGAAAGGAAAATAGTTTTGTATTTTTAAAATTAAATTGGCTGCATCTAATATTATTTTGAAGGGAGAGCAAAAAAAACCCATGACTCCTGCATACCAACCCAAGAATATTAAGTGAAGAATGGCTAAAAACAATAAACAGGCACACATATACACTCACTGTGACTGCCGCACCCACATCTTACAAAACCCAACTTATATTGTGACTCATCTCGTCAGACTTTTTAACAAAGAAACGAAACGGCCTATGGGACTTACTTGGTTTGGTGAATTTTGAAAACAAGGATTTACTTAATAATAAACTGACAAAACCAAGCGGATTTGACTTACTTGGTTTTGTGAATTTTTTTAACAAGGATTTAATTCAATAATAAACTGACAAAACCAAGCGGGTGACTTGCTTGGTTTTGTCATGTTCTCAACAAAGATCTATCTCAAGAATAATCTGACAAAACAAAGCAAGTCCACAAATAGTCTTAAAACATCAAATCTATCGAACATTTCTTTAACATTCAAGGTATGCACTCTTAAATCGAGGAATTGCATTATAATATGCCCTTAAACTTCCAGAAACGATCGCGTAATATAGCGCAACACAAAACGTCGATTTTCTCGAAAGTAGGTTTTGTGGACTTGCTCGGTTTTGTCAATTCACGGCAGATTTGATGGCTGGTTTGTATCGAATTTAGGATTAAGGGCAATCTTCCAATCATCCCCAATTACAATATTATGATTATCAAAGTGAATTATATGGTCAAAAAGTGTCTGGAAGAATTCTGTGGTCGCCACTACTAGGACCATACATTGCAAAGAGATAAGAGTTTTTATTCAATGTTTAACAAAATAAATGCACCATTTCTGGCCCTGCCTACGTGATGTAATTTATTCTCAAAATTATTTAAAACAATACATCTACTTCTTTACTGCCTGCGTCGCTTCCAACAACTACTCTATCAGACTACCATTGAGACGTAATAAAGTTGTTGCTTTCTTGTTTCCAATGTTTTTCTTGCGGCATAACTATATTTCCTTTTTGATTCCACAAC
The DNA here is from genome assembly GCA_036898135.1 of Oncomelania hupensis. Taxonomy (NCBI): domain Eukaryota; kingdom Metazoa; phylum Mollusca; class Gastropoda; order Littorinimorpha; family Pomatiopsidae; genus Oncomelania; species Oncomelania hupensis. Next base: position 2,453,618 of record CM072519.1, on the reverse strand, counting down.
AAAACAAAACGATCTTTTCTTTTCTAAAGTCCTCTAGCCCATTACAAATAAAGGACATTACGTTCAGTGCTTCCTGACCCGACATTTATAGTATTAGCAGATACAAAGAAAAGAACAGCTGCTTCTATAATCCATGACACAGAGAGAGAGAGAGAGAGAGAGAGAGAGAGAGAGAGAGAGAGAGAGAGAGAGAGAGAGAGAGACAGAGAGAGCGAGAGACAGAGAGAGAGAGAGACAGAGAGAGAGACAGAGAGAGAGAGAGACAGAGAGAGGCAGAGAGAGAGAGACAGAGAGAGACAGAGAGAGAGACAGAGAGAGAGAAGAAAAACAAACTAACATATAGGGTATGCTGAGCGATAAGCAACGATACACCCGGGCACTCAAGCAGTGTTGGAAAAATAATCATGCAGATTACCGCGCTATCTAAATATTAAAATAACATAAAGCATCAGCTCAAACACCTGGGAAAATATCCTATCCTATCATATCTTATCCTATCCTATCCCGTAATTCGGAAGTCGTTGGGGCACCACAGATGATCGTTTAACCAGCATACTCCATCTTTCTCTGTTCTCAGCAACCCTGATGGCTTCGCTCAGTGTCGAGCCAGTCCATTCTCGAATGTTGTCCTCCCACCTCTTTTTCTGTCTCCCTCTTCTTCTACCTCCTTGCACTGTGCCTTGCAGGATGGTATTTGCAAGACCTTATGATCTGGTGACGTGGCCATACCATCGGAGTTTCAGTTTCTTCATCACTGTGAGCAGGTCCTCGTGTTGTTCAATGGCTGGTGTGATGGTCTGTCGGACTTCGTCGTTGGTCTGTAGCACTTCATCTCTATGCTTTGTATTCTTCGTTGTAGACCTGCTGTGAGGGTCCATGTTTCGCAAGCGTATAGGAAGATGGAGATGGCAAAGGATTACCGCAGCCTTATCTTGGATTGCAGACAGATAATCTTGCCTTTCCAAATGGGCTTCAACCTTGCAAGGGCAGCAGTGGTTTGTGCGATCCTGGAGAGGACTTCCTTTCGGGACCCATTGTCTGATACAATGTCTATTAGTAACATCCGTACAACAGAGAAGCAGGCTTAATAACTTGTCATCTTTATTACTAAAGTCATACTTACAAAAACACCAACAGATGAATACAAGCATATAAGTTTGAGCGGGGCGAAAAACGATAGTCATAGTGGAGGCGAGTTAGAACATATTGGAAAAGCATGCTTATAATACAAAAACGGTCAAGGGGAAGAAGATGGGGATAGGTAACCTTTCATACAAGAGGGAGGGAGAGAGAGAGAGAGAGAGAGAGAGAGAGAGAAAGAGAGAGAGAGAGAGAGAGAGAGAGAGAGAGAGAGAGAGAGAGAGAGAGAGAGAGAGAGAGGACTGAGTCTTGTGCAAAGACCAACTCAGGTGATTTACAGAATAAGTAGAATATGTAATCATAATGCGTGGGCGTTGCACACATTTTTAATCACTGGAAGAGTAACACAAACGACCGCCAGGCATAGTAAATACGTTTTGTACACGTAACTGCAAGTATACAACAAAATCAGGAGGAAAATGAAGGAACGGAGGAAAGAAAGATAGAGAAGGAAATAAAGGAGAAGAAGCGGAAGGATGAGAGAGAGAGAGAGAGAGAGAGAGAGAGAGAGAGAGAGAGAGAGAGAGAGAGAGAGAGAGAGAGAGAGAGAGAGAGAGAGAGAGAGAGAGAGAGAGAGAGAAACGAACGAACGAACTTTTATTTCCTGAAGGCACTGGCCCTTAGAAAGGGGTCACAATACAATACATGGAAAACAATACAAGCAAACCCAATGCAAAATAGAACAATTATCAAACGTCCAAGGTCATGGCAACGATGACACCCATCCGCGTCTTCTGTTCTGAAAATGAGTGTCATAATTACGACAACTTAATATTTACATACAATGCTCTATAAAATATGGTCGATATACGTTTGCCTTTGACGCAATGCGTAGAAAACATAAAAGGCCAATTTGCGAATCTGCTCAGTGGATCCATTACGTAATACCGCCGTGTAATGTTCGCTAATGCCGAGTAAGTATTTCATCCTAATATCTCTGTACAAACGACAGTGATGAATAAAATGAGCTTCATCTCCAATTTCATTACATGTGATGCACAAAATATTAACATTGTTATAAATAGATCTCTTAAAAGATGACCCATTAATAGGTAATACACCGATGCGAAGTTTAACAAGACCGTCTCTAAAGCATCTGATGTCCAAAAAGTCAAAAAATTCTTCACATATAAAATCTGACTTGAATAAATTGTATACTCTATACATATCTTTCTCTCTCACTGAACAGTTCCATTCTTGTACATACTGGTCCATCATTCTCTGTTTAAACATTGAAACAAAAGCAGATTCACATCCTACGCCCTGGTTAATCCACGCATATCCAAACCCTAATTTAAACAAAGTCTGTTTTACTAGTGTTGCCCAGCATGCTTTGCCTTATCGTCCATACTTCGCAGCATGTAGAGAGAGAAAGAGAGAGAGAGAGAGAGAGAGAGAGAGAGAGAGAGAGAGAGAGAGAGAGAGAGAGAGAGAGAGAGAGAGAGAGAGAGAGAAACTTGAAACTTATTAATTAGGGTTAAAGAATTTAGATTTTAGAGAGAGAGAAATCGAATTCGAAACCTTTAATTGGATATTAGCATTAGGTCCTATGGACCTGTCTTACAGCTAGTCCTTAATAAAATTGTAAAATAAAATAAAATAAAATATCTCCACGAATCCAGTTCTGTGTCCCCAAAATAACAGAATGAACTGTTGTGATTCAGACCACTTACAGCTCAAAGAGCTGCTCATGGATGTGAACCAAATCAGGACCTCACTTAAGCTACCCGGACCACGAGCTTGCAGCATCAAACGCACTGCCAAACCCCTCGGACAACTGCGCCGCCCAGATGGATCTAAATCAAATGTGAGTCATTGATCAGTCTATATATTCCAGTACTAATCCGAACGTGTGGCGACCTATTCGTCTTAAATGACTTTTCGGTGTAAGAGGCACGCCTCCAGTCCTTGGCAAAGTCGACCTTTCTGGTTGTTTTTGTGTGTACAGTCAAAAGGTGACTGATGGTACAGCCGTCTTCTCTTCCTGTTTCTGCGGGCCATTGACGGGACGTTTACAGTCACACACTCTTCGTCCGCTTTGACGTTACAGTCAAAAACCGTTTATGCGGAAATGGGGAAGAGCCACTGCTGCTGGCGAATAGAAACAAGGGAGACAACCTACCTAAAACTTTTTATCTCCCCTGCTTATGACTAAACAATGGCAAAGCTGACAGCGGTTGTTACCGGCTAGCATACTACAAAACATGATCTCCATGCTGAAGCGGCGCACTGGCCCTTGTCTCTTATCAGGAGGGGATGGAGTCTGTGCACGCATGCATTCCATCGCACGGATTTGAAAAGATCCTGATGCTCATTGTCCTAGAGGGGTGAATGCCGGATACGTCATCACAGCCATCTAGCACTAGGTTCTATCTCCTCTCCTTCCTTCAGGATTGATCAGTTGTCCGGGTCGTTAGAGCATATATCAGCACCTTAAGCGGGTTTGTGCTAACCTTCTTCATGTACCGTGTGCAGGGGGTGGGAATTAGTACTAAGATCAAATATACTTTCGTCCTAGGGTCAAATATACATTTCGTCCTAAGGTCAAATAATTATACAATTCTTCCTAAGGTCAAGAATACATTTCGTCCTAAGGTCAAATATACATTTTGTCCTTAGATCGAATGTAATTTCGTCTTAAGGTCGAAAGTGTTCAGTTCGTCCTAAGGTCAAATCTAATTTCGGCCCAAGGTCAACTCCAACCATTCGTCCTAATGGCCTGTCTTCATTGAAAGGTTAGTGGAAGGTTCAACAACTTATTTTCGAGGTTCTCTGATCCCGAACCTAGGTTCCTGAAGGCAAAAAGGTTCAGGAACCTAGGTTTGGGATCGATGGTGTTCATCTCGGCCTAAGGTCGAATATACATTTCGTTCTAATGTCGAATTTAAATTTCGTTCTTAGATCGAATATACATTTAGTTCTAATGTCGACTTTATATTTTGTTCTAAGGTCGAATATACATTTCATTCTAATGTCGACTTTATATTTTGTTCTGAGGTCGAATATACATTTCGTTCTAAGATCGAATATACATTTCGTTCTAAGGTCAAATATACATTTCGCTCTAAAATCGAAAAAATGCACAGATCGAATATAGGGTCGAATATACATTTTGTTTTAAGGTCGACATTTTTCATTCCGTCATAAAATATAGTTATAGTTATATGTTGGTGAATACGAGTCTGTGAATGTTTGTTGTAAAACCAAAAGTTGCTTTTTTATATTTTTTTTATAGTTTTAAAACATTAGTATGTTCATATCGGACTTAATAATAAATCTATTCTTGTGTCTGAACTGTCAGCTTCTTATTCTGTCCGTCTTCTCTCTCACGTTATGTTCCACCTGAGAACGAAACGTGCAATCGACCTTAGGACGAAATGTATATTTTGAAATATTGTTTTCGACCTTGGTCCGATCTATAATGCATCATTCGACCTTATTCCTGTGACCCCAGAAGGTGGGGTAGCACGTAGGGTCTCGCCCTGACGAAGGTAACTCTTAAACCAAACACCGCCGTTACTCTGGTAGGCTAAATGGATTACAGATCGAATGGGAACAGATTACGGAATGGGAACATGTCAGAGAATGGGAACACATTACAAAATGGGAACATGTTACAGAATGGAAACATATGACAGATTGTAAATAGATTAAAGAATTGGAACATGTTACAGAATGGAAAAAGATTACATAATGGGAACAGATGACAGAATTGGAACTGGGAACATGTAACACAATGGGAACAGATTACAAAACGGGAGCATGTTACAGAATGGGAACAGATGACAGATTGGGAATAGTTTACAGAATGGGAACGTGGAACAGTTTACAGAATGGGAACAAATTACAGAATGTTACAACGGGAACACACTACACGTTACATTACATGGTTATTGCTTTAGGTCCAGCGGACCACACACCCCTTGGGGTCATGAGCAATCTTGCCACTGTAGATTGTTCTAACCTATAAAGGGAACAGTGAAAGCCCCAGTTGAAAACCTGTCTTGCCTTTGTAGGCATGACAGATTCACTGCGGCAACAGTACCCCCGTTGGAGTGCCGGGGGTTTCAGTATAAATAGTATCCCCACTTTATGGAAATTTAGTGCTTTAAATTCCCACTGTTGCTATCTTCCTCATATACTCTTTCCCATTCCTGCTCTGTCCTATCACTCTGCTATACTATCTTCTTCTTCGCTAGATCAATGACCTACCTTTTTTCTTGAAAACTCTGTCTGGACAAGACTCCTTGTTTGTGTATGAGGTCTGTTGGATCAGCTTGGGAGTGTTGGACGCTTTCTGCTGGGTGGTCACTAGGGCTTCCTATGATGTTAGTATTTAGCAATATAGGCATTTTATATGTATATGTTTCGTTGATGATTTGTAATGATGGTTGTATTCTATTTTGTTTTTGTAACCGGGGGTTCGCGTAGTTGAGGTAAACCCTCAGCCGTCCCCCGCGTGGGATGTCTTTATTGTAAAGTGACTGGCCGGTGGAGGGCGTTCAATTTTCCCACTAGGGTTGTTTCAGGAGATCTTTTATGCGGATCGGGGGTTGTCCGGTCCTGATTTGGCTCGGAGGAATCCGCTGGACCTAAAGCAACAATAAATCAATCAATAAAAAAAGCGGACCACACTACACGTGGGAAACGTATATATAATGGGAACAGATTACAGAATGGGAATAGAGTCCATATTGGGAACTATTTACAGAATGGGAACACATTACAGAATGGGAACAGATTACATAATAAGTACATATTACAAAAATGGATACAGATTGGACAGAATGGAAACAGATTGCGGAATGGGTACAGATTACTTATTGGAAAGAATGGAAACAGATTATAGAATCGGTACATATAAAAGAATGGGTAGATATTACAGATTGGGAAAAAGATTACAGAATGGGAACTTATTACATAATGGGAACGTTGAAAAATTACCAGATAGGGTAAAGATTATAAAATGGGAACAGATTACAAATGGGAACAAATTACAAAGGAAGCAGATAATAAAATGGGAATATATTCAACGGTTTATATAGTAATATATATAATATACAATTCGGTTTATATATGAACTACATGTTTCACAGTCACCTTGTGGCCATTTTAATAGCACATGCATAACTGTTTAACAGAATTACATACAAATGAACTCTTACGCGTAGCGTCAAGAGCAGACGGTGCCATTGTTTCCCCATGACGCCAGATGAAGTTAGCGCTTCGAGGCAGTAATACTTGGATAACGAGGACACAATGCCTGAACGTTGAGCAGACGCCCACTGTTTGCTCGAAGACTGCACCTACCACAATGAGACACACACACTCACACACACACAAACACACACACACATGCCCAACACACACACATATACACACATGCCCAACACACAAACACACACATACATGCCTAACACACTAACACCCCCCCCCCCCCCCACACACACACACCCACACCCCACTCAATCACTCGGTATTCTACCACAAACTCTTCGTCGTAAGATTGACAGTTTACGCAAACTTTAAGTTCTACAGCTTCCCCACTATACAATACTATGTTATGGACATGTAATATTATGTTACGAACATATGATATTATGTTATGGACATGTAATATTATGTTACGGACATATGATATCATGTTATGGACATATAATACTATGTGTGTCCATATTGGGAACTATTTACAGAATGGGAACACATTACAGAATGGGAACAGATTACATAATAAGTACATATTACAAAAATGGATACAGATTGGACAGAATGGAAACAGATTGCGGAATGGGTACAGATTACTTATTGGAAAGAATGGAAACAGATTATAGAATCGGTACATATAAAAGAATGGGTAGATATTACAGATTGGGAAAAAGATTACAGAATGGGAACTTATTACATAATGGGAACGTTGAAAAATTACCAGATAGGGTAAAGATTATAAAATGGGAACAGATTACAAATGGGAACAAATTACAAAGGAAGCAGATAATAAAATGGGAATATATTCAACGGTTTATATAGTAATATATATAATATACAATTCGGTTTATATATGAACTACATGTTTCACAGTCACCTTGTGGCCATTTTAATAGCACATGCATAACTGTTTAACAGAATTACATACAAATGAACTCTTACGCGTAGCGTCAAGAGCAGACGGTGCCATTGTTTCCCCATGACGCCAGATAAAGTTAGCGCTTCGAGGCAGTAATACTTGGATAACGAGGACACAATGCCTGAACGTTGAGCAGACGCCCACTGTTTGCTCGAAGACTGCACCTACCACAATGACACACACACACTCACACACACACAAACACACACACACATGCCCAACACACACACATATACACACATGCCCAACACACAAACACACACATACATGCCTAACACACTAACACCCCCCCCCACACACACACACACACACACACCCACACCCCACTCAATCACTCGGTATTCTACCACAAACTCTTCGTCGTAAGATTGACAGTTTACGCAAACTTTAAGTTCTACAGCTTCCCCACTATACAATACTATGTTATGGACATGTAATATTATGTTACGAACATATGATATTATGTTATGGACATGTAATATTATGTTACGGACATATGATATCATGTTATGGACATATAATATTATGTTATGGACATGCAATATTATGTTACAAACATATGCTATTATGTTATTGACATATAACATTATCTTATGGATATATAATATTATGTTCCGGACATATGATATCACGTTATGGACATATAATATTATGTTATGGACTTATAATACTATGTCGCGGGAATATAACCTAGGATGTAGCAACATGTTTTCTGCAAGGTACGCGGTTTGGGGAACTATGCATTATAAGTTTGACAGCTTCGAATTTCCGAAAGGTTCCATGTGCGAGCCACAAACTACATCATGTCTTCTACACTGAAAATAATATATTACTTATTACTTGGTATGACATGGACATTACCCATCCTTACCCCCGATACCACCCCCTCCCATGTCCCCCTCTCTCTCTCCCCCTCTCTTTATGCCATCGTCTTCTCACTCTCCTCCCTCGTTTACACTTCCGCTCCTTTCACCCGTCGATTTCTCCTGCTCTCCCTCTCGCGGGCGGAGTGCGAAAATAGTTTACCACGTTTTGCGTTTTGCCCCCAGGGATGACATTTCATGGGCAAAATGTGCCTGCGCGGCAGATTGTCACGAAATATGTTGATAAGGTTGGGGGGAGCTCTTTGTGTTTCTGTTTTTGCGACGTGAAGTGTGTTCGTTATGGGTGCATGTTCACTGCCCCCAGGAGGCTGCTTGGGGAGTTTGAATCATCGGACGGTTTTCTCCGGGTACTTCGGTTTCCTCTGTCCCTTTAATAATAGTATAGGATGGAGACTATGTAAAATGTCTACAAGTGCTGGACCATAACGAGTGCAGAGTTCCCTCCCTTGCTCTCTCACACTCACATGAATACGACGATTGTAATTTTAGACGATGCTCCTAAGAATGCGAGCTCGCACCTTGGACGGCTTGAGTTCGATTCTTTATCGACCAATGCATAGAGCAGCTCTTGAACTGGAAATATCTCCAGTAGTTTGGGAGAAAATAGGATAAGAAAAACAAAATTCGACGTCACCATGATGCTGTCACTCAATATGCTTTTTTTTCCTGCTAGTAGGGTTCCCTCATTCGCTTCCTTGTCATCTTCATCTTCATATACGCTTGCAAAATATGGACCCTCACAGTAGGTCTACAACGAAGACTACAAAGCATGGAGATGAGGTGCTTCAGAAGACTTCTGGGCATTTTCTATACCCAGCACATCACCAACAACGAAGTCCGACTGACCATCGCACAAGCCATTGGACAATACGATGACATGCTCACAGTGGTTAAGAAACGGAAACTCCGATGGTATGGCCACGTCGCAAGAGCATCAGGCCTTGCAAAGTCCATCCTGCAAGACACTGTGCAAGGAGGCAGAAGAAGATGGAGACAGAAAAGGGGTGGGAGGACAACATTCGGGAATGGACTGGCTTGACACTGAGCAAAGTCATGAGGATTGCTGAGAACAAGAAAAGATGGAATACGCTGGTTAAACGATCATCTGTGGTGCCCCAACGTCCTTGGAGTTACGGGATAGGATAGGAAAGAACAGGGTCTACTATTTGTAAATAAATACCAAGTTTCAAAGAAATCCGTCAATTAGTTTCAGAAACAAGTACGCAAAAGGAATAATGACTTTTTTTTTAAATTACGTCACCATGATGACGTCACTCTATATAAATAAGATTTTTCTAATGCTTAACGCATCTGTACACTCTCAGTACACATACAGTTTAAAGAAAATGTACCCCCCCCCCCCCCCCTCCCAAGTATCGTCATCATGATTACATCACTCAATTGGATATGGTTTTACGTTTTAAAAAAAAAAACACGTTAAATAAAGACTATATTTATACCATCCTATCCTATCCTATCCAGTCCCGTAACCCGGAGGTCGTAGGGGCACCACAGATGATCGTTTAACCAGCATACTCCATCTTTCTCTGTCCTAAGCAGCCCGATGGCTTCGCTCAGTGTTAAACCAGTCCATTCTCGAATGTTGTCCTCCCACCTCTTTTTCGGTCTCCCTCTTCTTCTACCTCCTTGCACTGTGCCTTGCAGAATAGTCTTTGCAAGGCCTGGTGATCTGGCGACGTGGCCATACCATCGGAGTTTCCGTTTCTTCACCACTGTGAGCAGGTCATCGTGTTGTCCAATGGCTTGTGTGATGGTCTGTCGGACTTCGTCGTTGGTGATGTGTTGGGTATAGGAAATGCCCAGAAGTCTTCTGTAGCACCTCATCTCCATGCTTTGTATTCTTCGTTGGAGATCTGCTGTGAAGGTCCATGCTTCGCAAGCATATAGGAAGATGGAGATGACAAGGGAACGCAGCAGTCTTACTTATTATTTATACCATACTTGAACCAATTGTTACCCCCCCCCCCCTCCCTCCCCAGTAATTTGGGAGAAAATAGGTATTAAAAAAAAACAACACAACTTGTGACATCACCATGATGACGTCATACGATGACGTCACTCAATATACCATAGTTTTGTTTACGGCTTAAGGCATCTGTACACTCTAATTACATAGGAAGTTAAAAAAACCAATTAAAACATATTTGAACATTTTCTTAAAACAATGACATCAAGATGATAACATCATTCGATTTGCATAAGTTTGGTTTTACCAGGGAGACGAAAGTCTAAGTACTTACCAAACTCGGACTAAATAATCTGATCTCATCCCAATTTCATGTCACTGCGTGAAAGTATTGCATAAATGTTAATTGACTGGTCTGCCTGCTAGAATGTGTTGAGCGATAGTGAAGAAGTTAAAATGTTAAGTTATGATCTAGGCGGCAGGGATAGCTCAGTGCTCAGAGCGCACGACTGGTGTGATTGCGTCTTGGGCGACGTGGGTTCGAATCCTGACTTCAGCAAAATATTTTGTGATTGCTGGATATTACGGGCCAGCGCCTTGAGAAGCTCTCTGAGCTTGTAAGTGCGCTATATAAGAGAAATATCTTTCTTTTTTTCTTCTTTTCTATGCACCCTTCCCGCCACTGTGTGTGTGTGTGAATGGGTGTGTGGGTGTGTGTGTGTGTGTGTGTGTGTGTGTGTGTGTGTGTGTGTGTGTGTGTGTGTGTGTGTGTGTGTTTATCCACTTCCATCCCACCAGCGCTGCGATCATGGATCATGCCCGTCGGCGTGGAGATATTTACGCGCTTTATAAATTATTCATTCATTCATTCATTCAAATCCCTCCAGTACCTTTGGACAAAATAGGGTTAGAAAAAAAAAAAAGACATCACCATGATGATGTCACACAAAACTTCTACATTTTTTTGTCTCTTGGTAGTGTTCACTTTTTTCCAACACAACCAGGTTTCAAAGAAATCATCCAGTAGTTTCCCAGAAAAGTTCGCAAATATCACCTCCGGACGTACACCGGACGGACGCAGAGCGCTGGACGAGCAAAGCCAAAAACAATAGTTCCCGGAGCTTCACAGCTCGGGACCTAAGAAAATTGGATCCTATTTCCGTCTTGTAATAGGGACGTGCCTTTATGCCACATGTTTGAGTGATCAATGTGTGATTGTTGTGTACACTGTATGTGGAGAAGCCCGTAGTATGAGAGTGTGTGTGTTGGAAAGAGATCGCTGCACTTTGAATCTGAATGGTGATGTAGGGAAAAGCGCGTAACCGCCTCCATTATTATTATTACTAGTAGTTGATTGATTGATTGATTGATTTATTGTTGCTTTAGGTCCAGCGGACCCTTCCGAGCCAAGTCAGGACCGGACAACCCCTGATCCGCATAAAAGATCTGCTGAAACAACCCTAGTGGGAAAATTGAGTGCCCTCCACCGGCCAGTCACTTTACAATAAAGACATCCCACGTGGGGGACGGCTGAGGGTTTACCTCAACTACGCGAACCCCCGGTTACAAAAACAAAATAGAATACAACCTTCATTACAAATCATCAACAAAACATATACATATAAAATGCCTATACTGCTAAATACTAACAACATAGGAAGCCCTAGTGACCACCCAGCAGAAAGCGTCCAACACTCCCAAGCTGATCCAACAGACCTCATACACAAATAAGGAGTCTTGTCCAGGAAGAGTTTTCAAGAAAAAAGGTAGGTCATTGATCTAGCGAAGAAGAAGATAGTAGAGCAGAGTGATAGGACAGAGCAGGAATGGGGAAGAGTAAATGAGGAAGATAGCAACAGTGGGAATTTAAAGCACTAAATTTCCATAAAGTATGGATACTATTTATACTGAAACCCCCGGCACTCCAACGGGGGTACTGTTGCCGCAGTGAATCTGTCATGCCTACAAAGGCAAGACAGGTTTTCAACTGGGGCTTTCACTGTTCCCTTTATAGGTTAGAACAGTCTACAGTGTGGCAAGATTGCTCATGACCCCAAGGGGTATTACTAGTAGTAGTAGTAGTAGTAATTGATTGATTGATTGATTTATTGTTGCTTTAGGTCCAGCGGACTCTTCCGAGCCAAATCAGGACCGAGTAGTAGTAGTAGTAGTAGTAGTAGTAGTAGTAGTAGTAGTAGTAGTAGTAGTAGTAGTGACTTGGGGTTTTATTGTTGCTGGGCTCTGCACAATGGAATGCTATTACCCACTGTCTTCAGTCTATGGGGATCGCTAGTAATCTCCCTGTGACTTAACTTAATACATTTATTTGTTTAGCTCGGTCTGTGTTTAGGCTGGGGTACAGAGATAGATAGAAAAATGGTAAAATATCACTGTCACATTAGCTTTCAAACGGCTATGAAACATATGTAGTTCAGCCACTTGATAACAGTAAATATCACACATTTATTTCCTCTATTCCATACACGATCTTCAAAGTACGAAACTAACTTAAAAGTTCAATTGTCAATGCGAATGGTTCGCTCTTGAGAGATCTAGGCAGCTACTTTATCTTCATCGGGCACTGGATACTTTCTGCCCTAATGGTCAGAGCTCTTGAAGAGTGGACTACTGTGGTCCTTTGATACCAGTTTTAGTGCACTGTTTCGAGGGGCACTTAACTGTGTGGTTGAAGCGCTGCGTTGTGGTTGCTTCCTTGATATGCTGTGTTGTGGTGGAGTCTTCTCCGTGTGGCTAGACTGGTGGGCTCTCTTAGCTCAGTGCTTTAGAGGCCTCTGCAGACCAACTTTCAGTGACGACTTGTTCTTGTCTTTCGCCGAGTTGGGCTCACGATAAAATGCCTGCTCATCTGTAACATATGAGACAAAATTCTGCACAACCCTGTATAATAGGTGTGTGCAGAGCGTCTCACTGAAGGCCGAAGTAGCCCTCAGTGATTAGCTCCACATCTCCATATATAAGCGACGAACATTCTGCTAAGTCCGTAGTCCACTGGAATCTCCACTCTAATTTCCTATACATATATTAATATAAATCGTAGCTAACTATTCACATAGAAAAAGAATTAATATTATACACATTCTCTGGTACAGCCACTGGTCTGCAAGCATACGTATAGGTTAAACAACAGTGGTTCAGTACGTAATACAACGTGGTGTCGGCCGGTCGTACTCGCCACGTGGTCACGCAACGTTGGACTAACAATTTCAATTCTATGCATAGCAAATTTCACACACATAATTCAACAATAATATAAATACATCACGATGAAACAAAAGCATGTTCATTTACCTTTTTGACAATGTTAGGCCGTGGCTAATTTAGTTGAATTCGAATATTCAACAAGCCCTGCTTTCCTAAGTCTGCTCAATGGAGAGATTCTGTCAGAGCGTAACTGTGTACTGCTCGACGTTTGAATGTAGACTCACCTTCTACCTCTCTGCTTGCATCAGCCAGAACTGGTTCTACCTACTTTAGCTGTGTTCTCATTGGCCGGAAATTCTGAATGGATGAAAAATCGAAGCGCTCTAACGTAGGCCGCGATGATATCATTGCCTACTTGGCTATCGTCGGCATACAACTGCTATGCATGATCACTTCTGTCGTCTGCTTCAGACTAACAGTAACCTTCTAAGTCTACACTGACTAACCAAGGCAAAAGCTCAAAATGTGCTGCGTATACTGGGCCTCTTGTTACAGTAGCATTGTTGTTGTTGTTCTTGTCGTTTTTTTTTTTTTTGTACAGTGTATTATTGCTATCGGTGTTAGTTAATGATGCATCTTGTGGAAAATGTACGCTGGAATAACGAATGGTTTATTATTTGGGTCATAAATTTCACCCACAGGCACGCGTGAAAATTAGTGCTGCTTTGAAGTGTGTAGTACAATAGTTTTTATTGTTAAAGTCTTATCATATTCTTTGTTTTTAGCTTTGATGTATTTTTTTTCTGAACATTTGTATATATTGTACATGTCCTTGCTCTCTTATTTTAGTCGTACAATCTTTTATTATGCTAACGCTTGTAACGACCGCAGTTCGTACACATTTGTGTATGAAGACGTGATGACGTCACTGCGTTAATTTTCGAATAGTTTGTGAACTGTGTTAGGTTAGAGACGAAACATCAGCCTAACTGACAGGACGTATTCGTGGGTGCTCTGGAAAGACCTGATTCTTTAGGACTTTAGCTGTATAAGAATACAGCGGGGCGGTTACGGAGCAAAGAACCCCTGATGTGCGGCGGATGGATCTGGTCCACATGACATCACCTACTTAACCGGATGTGGACGCCATCGTCGCCGTGACTCTCCTTCGTGCATCATCACTGGGGCAGAAGTGCAACAACGGTGCCGAAGTAAACCTCCGGATCTACGCCACGAAGACATCTGCAGCGTCTTCAGTGTGGGTGGCTGTGACCCCAGCGTCGGCTAATAATTCCGCGCCTGGAGTGCTTGATCCGCGAAATACGGTCAGTAAATAGAAACTGTGAATTCTAGAATCTACAAGTCATCGAAATGAATTCTGTGTGTCGATGCTAATGCAAAAGAGTAGAGTCGAGTGACGTCCTCAGAAAGGGACAACGACTTCTGCTAGTGTTGAATTCTGAAAAGCAACTGTGTGCACTTATCAAATGACTGCGTGAACTTACTGAGTAAACTGTGTGCACATATCAAATTAACTGAATGCACTTAATTATTATCTGTGTGAATTTATTTATATGCTGGAAGTAATTGTATGATTTGATGTATCTGTGAACTTATTGTATACGTGAATGATTTATTGTGTATGTTCATGATCGAATGAGAAATAGTATTACAGAGGGCAAAGAGAAATAATTGTGTATTCCTTGTCCTTGTCTGTAAGCACGTGTGTGGCAGTGTATGAGTATAGTAAACAGAGATAGAACACACACCTTTACACTGAGCGTCAGACAACCACACTCACACACTCATTCATTAGATTGAACTCAGTATATTCAAATAGATATTTAATTAATTACACAAAAACCATCCGTTACAACGCTGC
Source organism: Oncomelania hupensis (assembly GCA_036898135.1). Lineage (NCBI taxonomy): Eukaryota > Metazoa > Mollusca > Gastropoda > Littorinimorpha > Pomatiopsidae > Oncomelania > Oncomelania hupensis. Next base: position 2,438,499 of record CM072519.1, on the reverse strand, counting down.
ATTCAGATCTGTTTGTTTTCTGCTTCAGAGCTGTGTGTTTATGTGGAAGTTGAAGACAGAGCTGTGTGTTTATGTGGAAGTTGAAGACAGTGTGTTTATGTGGAAGTTGAAGACAGAGCTGTGTGTTTATGTGGAAGTTGAAGACAGAGCTGTGTGTTTATGTGGAGGTTGAAGACAGAGCTGTGTGTTTATGTGGAGGTTGAAGACAGCTGTGTGTTTATGTGGAGGTTGAAGACAGCTGTGTGTTTATGTGGAGGTTGAAGACAGCTGTGTGTTTATGTGGAAGTTGAAGACAGATCTGTGTGTTTATGTGGAGGTTGAAGACAGAGCTGTGTGTTTATGTGGAGGTTGAAGACAGATCTGTGTATTTATGTGGAGGTTGAAGACAGAGCTGTGTGTTTATGTGGAGGTTGAAGACAGCTGTGTTTATGTGGAGGTTGAAGACAGCTGTGTGTTTATGTGGAGGTTGAAGACAGCTGTGTGTTTATGTGGAGGTTGAAGACAGCTGTGTGTTTATGGGGAGGTTGAAGACAGCTGTGTGTTTATGTGGAGGTTGAAGACAGATCTGTGTGTTTATGTGGAGGTTGAAGACAGCTGTGTGTTTATGTGGAGGTTGAAGACAGAGCTGTGTGTTTATGTGGAGGTTGAAGACAGCTGTGTGTTTATGTGGAGGTTGAAGACAGAGCTGTGTGTTTATGTGGAATTTGAAGACAGCTGTGTGTTTATGTGGAGGTTGAAGACAGAGCTGTGTGTTTATGTGGAGGTTGAAGACAGATCTGTGTGTTTATGTAGAGGTTGAAGACAGAGCTGTGTGTTTATGTGGAGGTTGAAGACAGAGCTGTATGTTTATGTGGAGGTTGAAGACAGAGCTGTGTGTTTATGTGGAGGTTGAAGACAGAGCTGTGTGTTTATGTGGAGGTTGAAGACAGAGCTGTGTGTTTATGTGGAGGTTGAAGACAGAGCTGTGTGTTTATGTGGAGGTTGAAGACAGCTGTGTGTTTATGTTGAGGTTGAAGACAGAGCTGTGTGTTTATGTGGAGGTTGAAGACAGCTGTGTGTTTATGTAGAGGTTGAACATAGAGGTGTGTGTTAGCGTGTGTGTATGTGTGTGTGTATGTGTGTGTGGGTGTGTGTATTTATGTGCGTAGACATAAGCCTTGAAATGGGTGACTGACCTTGCTTTTAATGCGGAGAATGGGCGTATTAGCCACCCACTTTTTTTCCTGCCACCCACCTTTTTTAAGTACACAGGAGTGCTCTTTTAGTGCATGGGAGTGCAGTTGTAGTGCATGAGAGTGTTTTAGGTACAAGGGAGTGCTCTATCCTGGACGGAGAAAATCCAGTCAATTTTCGGGAAAATCTGCTAGAAAGTTCGTTCGACCTATAGGAGTCGAACTAGGTCAACTTTTGAGACGGAAAGAGCCAATTTTGCATTAGATTTTTACATTTTCAGATGAAATTTGCGTTCTTTCCGTCAAAAAAATCACTTTCCGATTCCTACATTCTTAGTAAAACCCAGTTTTGGTGTTTTACATACTTGTGTGTGTGTGAGTGCGCGCGCGAGCATGTTGCCCTCTGGTTTGAACCTACTTCTACCTATTTGATTAGTTGCTGTAAAGTCCTTTTGATTGCTTTGCAATGCGCACTGAAGTTTAACGTCCACACCACCATCGGCGATACGGTAGAGGGAAATAACCATCCCAGAGAAGACTGCGTAAGGGCCTAAATCAACACTGAACCACCAGAGCAATCCTACTGCTAAGGTGGACAGTAAACCAATCTACTTTTATCTTGCCCACCGCAGTATTCCAACTGGGGCATCGGTGTGCCACGCGAAGCGAGCTATAGTGGCGGACCCGACGTTATTTTGCCTGCGTTCAATTAGGAACATTGAAACTGGGACCCGAACCCCTGATCTCTAGAACACTCTAGACTAATCTAGAAGGGGTTCGTGGGCCTGTATATTACCCTCTCCCCTTTCATCATCCCTCCCACCATTTTCCCCTAATCTGTTTTACAGGTTTCACCAAGAAGACGGACGTTTGCCTGTAGACCTTGGAAGGTATAGGTACCGCCAGTTAGGCACGAGTTGTGAAACTGGCGAGACAAATTATTACGTCCCTTGAGCAGGCTAATTCCATTTATTCGTCTCATTGCGTCACAGTGGAAGTTTCGATTGTTATCAACAGGTATCAGTACGAGTGTGAATGAAAGTCACGAAGCGTGAGCGGGTTGTTGGGGATGGTCTCGTCTGCTCGGACCAACTGGAATCTCTGTCTGGATAACGTAAAACAGTCTTAAACGTTTCTTGCTGTTATTCTGTTTTTAGTGTAGGATTTGGAAAAAAGTTTTTCAGAGAGAGAAAGAGAGAGAGAGAGAGAGAGAGAGAGAGAGAGATGAAGAGTAAGAGAGAGATATATGAAGAGAGAGAGATGAAGAGATAAAGAGAGAGGGAGAGAGATGGGGGAGAGAGAGAGAAAGGAAAGAGAGAATTGTTTACCGTTCTCTTTGCAGTTACAAAACGGAAAAAAATGGAAATAGGGGAAAATAAATTAAGCCAATTTGTGACTGCTGAGAGTCTGATGAAAAATTTACTTATCTTGTGGGAAATGTCCAAGCTGATGATGGACAAGGCGGGTTGAGTGTCTCATACGTAGGTTAGTTAGTTATTCATTGCTTACAGGGTCCAGCGGACTGCAAACAGCCGAATCAGGACCACAAAATCAAGACCACAACTTCACTGACAGAGGATTCACCCCCCCCCCTCCGGATTCGAATAAAAGATCTGCCGAAACAAACCTAATGGTGACACTGAAGGCACTCCACCAGCCGGTCACTTTACAATAAAGACATCCCACGCAAGGGACGCTGAGGCTATAATCTAATTTATCAAACCCGCGTTTACAAAAACAAAATAGAATATAAACATCAATATAAAATATCAACAAACCCTTAAATATTAAATGCCCACATTGCCAAATAATAATATCATAGTAAGGCCCAGTGACCATTTGGTAGAAAGGGTCCAATATTCCCAAGCTGATCCAACAGACCTCACACAAAAATGAGGAGTTTTGTCCCGGAAGAGTTTTCAAGAAAAAAGGTAGGTGATGGTCTAGCGAAGAAGAAGATAGTATAGTAGATTGATAGAACAGAATAGGAATGAGAAAGAACAAAGGAGAACGACAGCGACTGTGGGAATTTAAAGCACTATATTTGCAGAAAGTGAGGATACTATTTATACTGAAACCCCCGGCACCCTCACAGGGTATTTCTTTGGGATATGCTGCTGACAGATAAACGACCTTTGACAAAAAAAACCCAGATATTTGTGTGTACGAGGAAGGGAAAAAGGGAGAGAAAAAGAGAAAGATAGATGACAATGATGATGATGATGATAATGATGATGATGATGATAATGATGATGATGTAGTCTTGTATAGCGCAGGTATTCAACAGTTCGTGCTAATTGCGCTCAAAAAGGGTGGAAGGGGATGACACAGACAGACAAACAGATAGACAGATAGACGAAGACAGAGGCACTGAAAAAGATACTCAGTATCGTCAACTAAGGAAAATAAAGTAAGACGTAAGTGAAGAGTAAAATAAATTTACTTCCTGCCAGGCGAGAGAGAGGGTACATATAAAATCGGCCGCGCCAAATTTATATTCGGATTTGGCGACAGGAGGATTGCTCTCAGCACCCATGCCAAGTAACGTAAGCATATGCACACAGTCAGCTGAATTAGACCTATGTAGACTATGAATAGCGTAGCTTATTGGAAGTGATAATGGACAAAACTGAATCGACGCATATAAGTTCTTCTAATTCTTCTGCAGAGGGCTCGTCCAATTTTTTTAAAGGGGTGGGGAGGAGGAGAGAGGCGGCGGATAGAAAACAATGTGGGGATGCCTGCGTAATCTATTAAGTTTGTATGAGAGAATGAAAGACAGAGAGAGAGAGAGAGAGAGAGAGAGAGAGAGAGAGAGAGAGAGAGAGAGAGAGAGAGAGAGAGTGGAGGGGGAATTTGGGGAGGGCGTCTGGCTTCCCTTGTGACTTGGGGAAATAGCTATCGGTTGGTCTACCTGATCGCTCAAGCAATTTAAGGTCTTGCCCAAGGTTTAACTGGACCAGACGTTCCCCTTTTTCTTGGAATATTCTCTCTCTCTCTCTCTCTCTCTCTCTCTCTCTCTCTCTCTCTCTCTCTCTCTCTCTCTCTCTCTCAAATTCAATATGATGATAATGTCCATTTATAAAGCGCGCGTCTCTATCCATTGTAGAATGCTCAGTGCGCGATAAGGAGAGAAAACATAAGGTCTGATGGGGGAATAGGGAGATGGAGGTGGACAGCAGAAGTGAGAGAGACGCTTGATTCACGAAGTTACTACATTGTAAACAACTGAGTCTTCAGTCTTCTCCTGAACGACTCCACACCTATCCTATCCTATCCTGTCCCGTAACCCGGAGGTCGTAGGGGCACACACACACAGTCTGCCCTTTAAGCTATAAAATGGCCTTTTCACAGAATTGATCTATATAAACAACGTATTTCTTTTTATGGTGCATCCGTATGGAATTCTCTTCCTTTGGGGTGTAAATCATACGGGACCAGCTAATCATACATAGTTCATGAAAGAGTAAATCTACTGATCTAGATAGAAGATTTGAATTGATGCTGCGTTATTTTATTTATTTGGCGGTATTTGATCTTGTAAAGGACCGGTATTAGAGTTATTAGTGTCTGATGACGCTATATTTTTGTTAGTTTGTTTTCTTGTAAAAAGATATTGGTAGCTGCTATGAGAGCTAAATTTTGATCGGTTGAGCTGAACACATGACAGCTCCCTAATGTACATTAAAAAATCTAGTCATTCTTTTCTGGACTCTACTATCAGTAGAGTGGTGCGGACACATTGTTTTATTATTTACAATTTTGTAGTAGTAGTAGTAGTAGTAGTAGTAGTAGTAGTAGTAGTAGTAGTAGTAGTAGTAGTAGTAGTAGTAGTAGTAGTAGTAGTAGTAGTAAATGATGATATTGTATTGGATATGTGATCAAATTAATATAAGTAATTATTTATTTTATTTAATCGTTCTTATATAGCGCTTTTCCAGCTCAAGAGCTGCTCAAGGCGCTGGCCGATACAGGATCTAACTTGCAGCCTTTGGGTGCACCGTAATAACGCCCCAGACAACTGAGCACAATCCTGGGCAGCCAAGGATGGCGGAGAAGGACCAAGTGCATGCTGGGTGTGTTCTTGTCACCGGCACTCACCCGACTAGGACATGAGCGTCAGGATCTTCAAAGTCTGTTATAATGGAATGTATGCGACACAGACTAGACCTCGGTTTATACTCTCATCTGAAGGAGTAGGAAACGGGAGTAAAGTGTCTTTCCCAAGGACACAACACAATGGCCCGGCCTGGGCTCGAACCGGATACCTTCAAATCCGCAAGCCAAAGCTCTACCATTAGGCCACCGTGCCTCCTCTTTTGATATTAGTGTGAATGATGGAGTGGTGAGGAGACGAACATGGCGAATCGCTGTACATTTGAATAACGAATTGAATTCGGATAATTAACTGATTTGAAGTTGAAACTACAATTGCAGTGTAAGGTCTATCCTATCCCGACCTCGAAAGTCGTTAGAGCACCAAAGTTGATCGTTTAACCAGCGTACTACATCTTTCTCTGTCCTCAGTGTGACGGGGGTTTTATTGTTGCTGGGCTCTGCACAATGGGCTGCTATTACCTCCTCGTCTTAGTCGATGGAGATCGCTAGTAATCTCCCTTTGACTTCACTTAATACATTTATTTGTTTAGCTCGGTCTGTGTTTAGGCTGGGGTACAGAGATAGATAGAAAAATGGTAAAAGATCACTGTCACACTAGCTTTCACACGGCTATGAATCATATGTAGTCCAGCCACTTGATAACAGTAAAAATCACACATTTATTTTTTCTACTCTATACACGATCTTCGAAATACGAAACTAACTTAAAAGTTCAATTGTCAATGTGAATGGTTCGCTCGCTGATAATCTAGGCAGCAACCTTTTCTTCATCGGGCACTGGCTACTTTCTGCCTTAAGGGTCTGCGTTCTTGAAGAGTGGATTACTGTGGTCCTGTTTATACAGAGTTTTAGTGCACTGTTTCTTGTGGCACGTAACTGCGTGGTTGAAGCGCTGCGTTGAGGTCGCTTCGGTGACAAGCTGTGTTGTCGGGGCGTCTGCTCCTTGTGGTGGCTAGATGGGTGGGCTATCTTAGCGCAGTGCGTTCGATGCCTCGGCAGCCAACGTTCGGCGACGACTGGTTCGTGTCTTGTGCCGAGTTGGGCTCACGATATAACGCCTGCTTGTCTGTAACATATGAGACGAAATTCTGCACAACCCTGAATAATAGGTCTGTGCAGAGCGTCTCACTGAAGGCCAAGGTAGCCCTCAGTTATAGCTCCACATCTCTATACATAAGCGACGAACATTCTGCTAAGTTGTGGTCCACTGCAATCTCCACTCTAATTTCCTATACATATATAAATATAAATCGTGGCTAACTATACACATAAAGGAATAATATTATAAACAATCTCGGGTACAGTCACTGGTCTGCAAGAATACATATAGGTTAAACAACAGTGGATCCGTACATAATACAACATGGCGTCGGCCGGTCATGCTGGCCTCGTGGTCGGATTCTTCCACGTGGTCACGTAAAGTCGGACTAACAATTCAATTCTATGCATAGCAAATTCCACAAACATAATTTCAACAATAATATAAATACATCACGATGAAACAGAAGTATGTTCATTTACCTGTTTGACAATGCCAGGCCGTGGCTACTTGATTGAATTCGAATATTCAACATGTACTGCTGTCTAATCTTCTCAGGAGAGAGATTTCTGCTTGAGTGTACTGTGTACTGCTCAGCGTTTCAATGAAGACATACCTTCTACCTGGCTTCTGACTGTCCAGGTAGAACTGGTTCTACCTAACCTAGCTGTGTCCCGATTGGATGAAACAACTCTGAGTGGCTGTAAAATTCAAAGCTGGATCGTAGGCTGCGATGATGTTATTGCCTACTAGGCTATCGTCAGCTTACCTGCTACGCATGAACACTTCTGTCGTCTGCTTTAGACTAACAGTAACCTACTAAGTTTATACTGACTAAACAAGCAAATCTCAAAGGCAGTGGAAACGGGGCTCTTGTGACACTCAGCAACCCTCATGGCTTCGCTCAGTGTCAAACCAGTCCATTCTCGAATATTGTCCTCCCACCTCTTTTTCGGTCTCCCTCTTCTTCTGCCTCCTTGCATCGTGCCTTGCAGGATGGTCTTTGCAAAGCCTGATGTACTGCGCTATGAACTGATTGTTCATTGAGAAAAAGCGCTATATAAATAACATTATTATTATTATTATTATTATTATTATTATTATTATTATTATTATTATTATTATTATTGTTGTTGTTGTTGTTACTGATGTTATTGACATCATTATTTTTTATATTATTATGATTGTTTCTGTTTCTATTTATTTTTAGTAGTCGTTTTTATATATGCATTTTTTCCCCAAACATATTCTAAACATCTTTTGTCCGAAAGTACATTATATTGAACCTTGAGTCTCTTATCATAATAATAATAATAATAATAATAATAATAATAATAATAATAATAATAATAATAATAATAATAGGTTAATAAATAAGGAAATAATAAATATTAAGAACAACAACAACAGTAATAATAATAATAATAATAATAATAATAATAATAATAATAATAATAATAATAATAATAAATATTAGTATTATTATTATTATTATTATTAAATACATAAATAAATAAATAAATAAATTAACTAATAATAATAATAATAATAAAAATAAAAATAATAATAAAATAAATACATAAATAAATAATAGAAATAATAATAAATAATAAATAAATAAATAAATTAATAATAATAATAATAATAATAATAATAATAATAATAATAATAATAACAATAACAATAATAACAATAACAATAATAATAATAATAATAATAATAATAATAGTGTGTTTATAGAATTTATATAGCGCTTTTTTGTTAAGTATATGGTGTGTACGCGCGTGCTTAGCTATTTTAGGGATTGCGAAAGGCAGGACACAATATAACCCCCTCTCTTTATATATCCCCTCTCTCACCTTCTATCTCCCCTTCCATCTCACCGCCATTCTTCTCCACCCCCACCCAGATGACACGGATGCCAACCTTCAACGGGTTTCCACACTCTCACCTGTCTCTGAGTCTCCCAGGAGGCGTGTACGGTGAAGTGGAAAAAAGGGGAACCCAAATTGGGAATCTTCTTCCCTAGTTGAGGGCAACAACGGGCGACAGATCTGGGAAGACATTTTGAGGTCTTAAGGGATGAAACACGAATTTAGAGTAAGAAATTATAGTCCCTTAACAAGGCGAAAATAAATTCTTTGAGAGCCGCAGTTGGAATTTAATTGCTTTGGGATTTGGGGGCGGATCGCCCTCGTTGAGCCTGTCATGGTCATTCTAGTTGTGCACCTACTTAGGTTTTGATCTCCTTGGTTTATCACTACTACTACTACTACTTCTACTACTACTACTACTTCTACTACTACTACTTCTACTACTACTACTTCTTCTACTACTACTACTACTACTTCTACTATACTAATACTTCTACTACTAGTACTACTACTATTCCTACTCCTTATATTCATACTACTACTATTGCTGCTACTACTGCTGCTTCTGTACTACTACTCCTGCTGTTGTTGCTGCTGATACTTCTGCTGCTACTATTACTGGCGTTGCTGCTGCTACTGTTGCTGCCGTTGCTGCTGCTACTACTACTGCTGTTTTCTTTCTCTTTTTTATTTGCTCGTTTGATCTTCTTCTTCTTCTTCTTCTTCTTCTTCTTCTTCTTTTAATACTGTGGATAATCCTAGCGGTCAAATAACAGCTCCACAACTGTTGGCGCTAACTAAAAGAACTGATTGTACGTGTTAGAGAGAACACTGTATATAATAGACCCAACGTTTACCGGCGTGTCGTAAGAGGCGACTAACAGGGATGATGTCAGCACGGCATCACTGAGCGAAAGGCTTCTACACAGAAGTCACCGGCCAGGTTCAACGACCACGTGATGGTGTCACCAAGGACCGCGCCTCCCGTTGGCCACCAGGACGGAGGTGATAAATGTGCTACTGATGGACAACTTAGCAGGATCCGCACAGGAGACAACATCGTCATAGGAACCTGGAACTGCGTGGGAAAATTAGAAGAACTGGCCCACGAGCTGGACCACTATCGATGGAACATCTTACGTATCGGCGAACAGCGTTGGAAAGGCCTAGAGGAAGCAACGACCCACAAAGGTCACAAGCTTTATTTCAGCGGGAGAGATGACAGGCACGAACATGGCGTTGGATTCTTGGTGAACAAAGACATTCTAGCCACTGTCATGGGTTGCCGCCCAGTCTCCAGTAGAATCATTACCATCCGACTGAGAGCAGCCCCTTTCAACATCACCATCATCCAGACCTCTGCCCCAACACCAGACTATGACGACAGCGACGTCGAGGATTTCTATGAACATCTACAGGCTGTCCATGACCAAGTGCCGCAGAAGGACACAGTTGTAGCGCAAGGCGACTGGAATGCCAAGATGCGCACACAGCTGTGTAGACAAATGTGGACCCCACTGCAACAACGAGACAAATGACAGGGGTCTGAAATTCTTGGAGTTTGCCAGATACAACAATCTGATGAGAGCGTACAACATCAGCCCTAAAATTATTGAAGTCATCAAAAGCTTATATCACAAGGCTATCAGTGGTGTCCCCAACAACAGCGCCGTCGGAAACTGTTTCAGAACAACAATCGGCGTGAGTCAAGAATGCCGAATTTCTCCAACACTCTCTTCAACATCTTCCCAGAGCGCATCATGTCAGATGCCCTTGCAGATCACGAAGGCACAGTCAGCATAGGGGGAAGAGCAATCTCCAACCTTCGTTTTGCGGATGACATTGGTGGATTGGCTGGAGAGAAACAAGAACTTGAATAGGTGGTACAGAGGCTTGATACCACCTCCAGAGCTAATGGAATGGAAACAAGTGCAGAGAAGACCATAATGATGACCATCAACACCAATGGCATCAACATGGACATCAATGTCCAAGGCCAATCCCCCCATACAGTGCATAGCTTCAAATAATTAGGAGCAATTTATCAGACAACGACACACCAAACGGAGACCCATCAGTTCTAGCATGTCCCCAGAACAGAGAAGAGGAAGAAATCCTACCATTGCAGTCCTCCACAACAGCGCCATCGGATACTGGTTCAGAACAACAATCGATGTCCGTCAAGGATGCCTACTCTCTCCAACACTCTTCAACATCTTCCTAGAGCGCATCATGTCAGATGCCCTTGCAGATCAAGAAGGCACAGTCAGCATAAGGGGTAGGGCAATCTCTAACCTTCGTTTTGCGGATGCCATTGATGGTTTGGCTGGATGAGAACAAACACTTGAACAGCTTGTACAGAGTGTAGAGGAGACCAAACTGATGACCAACAACAACAATGGCATCAACACGGGCATCAAAGTCCAAGGCCAATTCCTCAACACAGTGCATAGCTTCAAATATTTCGGAGCCATTGTATCAGGCAATGGGTCCCGACAGGAAGTCCTCTACAGGATAGCACAAACAACTGCTGCCCTGACAAGGCTGAAGCCCATTTGGAAATACAGGATCATAATTATGTCTACAGTCCAAGGTAAGGCTGCTGCGCTCCCTTGTCATCTCCATCTTCGTATACGCTTGCGAAACATGGACCCTCACAGCAGATCTACAAAAAATAATACAAAGCATGAAGGTAAGGTGCTACAGAAGACCTCTGGACATTTCCTATACCCAGCACATCACCAAATACGAAGTCCGACAGACCATCACACAAGCCATTGGACAACACGATGACCTGCTCACAGTGGTGAAGAAACGGAACCTCCGATGGTATGGCCACGTCACCAGAGCATCAGGCCTTGCAAAAACCATCCTGCAAAGCACGGTGCAAGGAGGCAGATGAAGAGGGAGATAGAAAAAGAGGTGGGGGAACAACATTCGAGAATGGACTGGCTTGACACTGAGCGTGAGCGAGGTCATGAGGATTGCTGAGGACAGAGGAAGATGGAGTACGCTGGTTAAACGATCATCTGTGTTGCCCCAACAACCTTCGAGTTACGGGATAGAATAGAAAATATAATAGAATAGTTTCAGACAATGGGTCCCGTCAGGAAGTCCTCTCCAGGATCGCACAAACAACTGCGGCCCTGACAAGGTTGAAGTCCATTGGGAAAGACAGGACCATCAGTCTATACTGGACAACACGATGAAATGCTCACAGTGGTGAAGAAACGGAAAATCCGATGGCATAGCCACCTTACCAGAGCTTAAGGCCGAGCAAAGACTATCCTGCAAGGCACGGTGCAAGGCGCAGAAGAAGAGGGAGACAGAAAAAGAGGTTGGTGGGACAACATTCAAGAATGGACTGGCTTGACACTGAGCGAAGCCATGAGGTTTGCTGAGGACAGAGAAAGATGGAGTACGCTAGTTAAACGATCATCATTCTGTGGTGCCCCAGCGACCTTCGGGTTACGGGAAAGGATAGGACAGGATAGGCATCGCTGGACACTAGTTAAAGGAACTCAATTCGAAGGCTTTGTTTACATTTAGCAAAAAATGGTTTTATCCTAAGGTTAGCATTTGGTATTTCATACAACAATGTTGTTGTTGTTGTTGCATCAATGTTTATTCATCAGATTAACATAAGTTATACTGATATACAACAATGGTGACGTGGGCTTTCAATGCTGAAACCAACCGCTAACTTGAAAGTTCCATTTGTGTTCAAACAGGGAATGATTTGCCCTGTTAAACGGTACAACAATACGGTCTAAGATCTACTAGTTGGTGTTTTTATATTTAATTTCTATTTTGGACAACATAAAAAGACCATCCTGCAAGGCACAGTGCAAGGAGGTAGAAGAAGAGGAAGACCGAAAAAGATGTGGGAGGACAACATTCGAGAATGGACTGGTTTGACACTGAGCGAAACCATCAGGGTTTCTGAGGACAGGGAAAGATGGAGTACGCTGGTTAAACGATCATCTGTGGTGCCCCTACGACCTCCGAGTTACGGGCTAGGATAGGATAGAATATGATAAAAGTAGCTAGCGGTCCTATTAACAGGCTCCAAAAACCTTCGGAATATATTGATTTACAAACAAATCTTTGGAAAGAGTTTTTGTTGTTGTTGTAAGGTATTTTTTTCAGGAGGAAACACTCACTGCGAATTTGTAACAAATCTGCGTAGGGGGCGTGGTCAATGCGTAGGGGCGTGGTCAGTGCGTAGGGGCGTGGTCAAAGCGGGCCCCTTTAAATTGAAAAAAAAAGAGTTTTAAAGTATGGATCAACGAGTAATTACATGAAAATAAAGCTGTATCCATTTAAAGTAATGAACTAGGAATAGTTACATGAAAATGAGGCTGTATCCCTTTAAAGTATAGAACTACGTGTAGTTACATGAAAATGAGGCTATATTCATTTCAAATATAGAACATCGAGTAGTAATATCCAAATAAGGTTATATCCATTTAACATAAACTAGGTTAACTAAAACCAGCTGACCACTAACCAGTTCAAAAGGTACCTTTAAGTTGCTCAGCAACATTCTCAGTAAAAGAAAACAGCCATAGCAACCAGTTAGATGGGTACCATCAGGAAAAAGGTCATAGAAATAGTTTGAAGTGTTTAAGCAGGCTGACTGAGGATCAGATTTCAACTTGAAATTCTGTTATGTGTGGGGTTCCGCAATGACGCAGTGGTTCGAGTTTGTGCAGTAGTGTAGTGATGTGGTCACAGGCTAGCAAGGTCGAATAGGGATAATACTTGGATGGGTGACCGTTGAATGTTATTAGACAAGTCAACAAATCTTCATTACCAGCAAGGTGGCCTAAGGGTAGAGCTTTGGCTTGAGGATCTGAAGGTCCCGGGTTCGAGCCCAGGCCGGGGCATTGTGTTGTGTCCTTGGGAAAGACACTTTACTCCCGTTTCCTACTCCTTCGAATGAGAGTATAAACCAGGTCTAGTCTGTGTCTCATTCATTCCATCATAACGGACTTTAAAGATCCTGAGGCTCATGTCCTAGACGGGTGAGTGCCGGTGACAAGAACACACCCAGCATGCACCTAGGTCCTTCTCCCCCATCCCTGGCTGCCCAGGATTGTGCTCAGTTGTCTGGAGCGTTATTACGATGCGCCCAACGGCTGCAAGTTGGTGCCTCGGGCGGCTTGAGTTAGATCCTGTATCGGCCAGCGCCTTGAGTCGCCAAGAACGGCGGAATATGTGCGCTATACAAATACCCATAATAAATAAATAAATAATAATAATCATAATAATAATAATAATAATCATAATAATAATCATAATAATAACAACGGACAACTCATACAGCACATTTGCGTCTCAGCGAATAAGAAAGCAACAACAGAAGAAAAAAAACGACCATACTTTTAAAATAAATAGAATAATACATACAAATACATAAAAGGTAAGACTGCTGCGCTCCCTTGTCACCTCCATCTTCCTATATGCTTGCGAAGTACGGATCCTGACAGCAGATCTCCAACGAAGAATACAAAGCATGGAGATGAGGTGCTACAGAAGACATCTGGGCATTTGCTATACCCAACACATCACCAACGACGAAGTCCGACAGACCATCACACAAGCCATTGGACAACACGATGACCTGCTCACAGTGGTGAAGAAACGGAAACTCCGATGGTATGGCCACGTCACCAGATCATCAGGCCTTGCAAAGACTATTCTGCAAGGCACAGTGCAAAGAGGTAGAAGAAGAGGGAGACCGAAAAAGAGGTGGGAGGACAACATTCGAGAATGGACTGGTTTGGCACTGAGCGAAGCCATCAGGGCTGCTGAGGACAGAGAAAGATGGTGTATGCTGGTTAAACGATCATGTGTGGTGCCCCTACGACTTTCGGGTTACGGGACAGGATAGGATGGGATAGGACATAAAAATCATTATCACACAACATTTCTTCCAGTTCTTTCTTTCTACTAATGGACATACACCCGCATAATACATGTACACTCTTTGTAATTATTATTTAATTTCTTTTATATAGCGCTTTTTCAGCTCAGGGCGCTGGCCGATTGAGAATCTAACTCAAGTCGCCCAAGACGCCAACTTGCAGCCTTCGGGCGCATAATCTGACGCCCAGACGATTCAGCACAATCCTGGGCGACCGGGGATGGGGAGAATGGACCTAGTGCGTGCTGGGAGTATTTGTGAAGCCGGCAATCACTCGTCTATGACTTGAGCGTCAGGATCTTTAAAGTCCATGCGATGGAATGCGTGCGTGCACAGCCTAGACCTCGGTTTATACTCTCATCCTAAAAAGTAGGAACGCGGTGTCCAGTTTTTTTAAAATAAATTTGATGATGATGATGATGATGATGATGATGATGATGATGATGATGATGATGATGATGATGATGATAACCTTTAGGCCGTTAACGGCGTTTGACCCGCTGCCTACACTGATTGCAATGTTATTGCCTGCCATTGGAGTACAGGGCGTACACCACTAAGCTAACTGCGCTTATCAGGTTTAACGATAACCATGCAGCCAGTGAGCGGTTCAATTCTGATTGACGGCCAAGAGCGCCGGAACTCCGGCAATCGCCCCCTACTTCTTGGATGAGAGTATAAACCGAGGTCTATTTAGCGCACGCAGGAAATCTTGACCTAACCTTTGACCTGGTGGCTGGATTGGATCAAGCACTCGGAGTACAAATGCCTTTTAACTTGTTTTTTTTTTTATCGCAACAAGTACATCCCTGCACTGGTTATCCGACGCCGCTTTCTGTGAAGAACTCATTTGGGGATCCTTTGGGTGCTTTGTGATTGTTGGATGATAATGAGTACGCTTCGACTCACAAGTCACTTTTTCGACAGTGTTTTGACTGACGTGTTCAGTCAGATATGAAGTATTTTTCTCAGCATTGGAATTCTGACTAGTTGGGAAAAATAGTGACGTTTGCATTATGTTGGGGTTTTTTTTTGTGGGCGGGGGTTCGATGGGTTGGGGGTGGCCTCGGCGTCCCCTGAGTGGGATGCCTTTGTTGCACAGTGGTCGGTTGGTGGAGTGCCTTCGGTGCTGCCAATGGGGTTGTTTCAGCAGATATCTTATGCGGATCGGGGATGAGTCCTCTTTTGGCCGAGTTGTGGTCTTGATTTTGTGGAGGTCCTGATTTGTCTCTTTGCAGTCCGCTGGATCCTGTAAGCTATGATTACTACTACTACTACTACTATTACTACTACTACTGCTACTCCTACTACTACTACTAATTATTATTATTATTATTGTTATTATTATTATTATTTTTTTTTTATAATAAATTTATTTTTATTTGTTAAAATTTATGTATAACCACCCTCCCCACTTCCTCCTCCGCTACATTCTCTGTCTCTCCCTCTATCTCTCTAGCTCCCTCCACTCCTCTCCCCCGCCCTCCCCCTCCCTCCTCCCCATCTCCCCCATCCATAATCCACGTGTATGGACATTTTATTTCAATGAAATTCTGAGTTCTCCCCATCTTTATCTCTCCCTCTCTGTCTCCCTCTCTGTCTCCCTCTCTGTCTCCCTCTCTCTCTCTCTGTTGCCCTCTCTGTCTCTCTCTCTGTCTCTCTCTCTGTCTCCCTCTCTCTCCCTCTCTCTACCTCTCTGTCTCTGTCTCTCTCTCTCTATCTCCCTCTGTCTCCCTCTCTGTCTCTGTCTCTCTCTCTCTCTCTCTCTCTCTCTCTCTCTTCTCTCTCTCTCTCTCTCTCTCTCATCTCCTCTCTCTCTCTCTCCCTCTCCTTCTCTTTCTTTCTCTCTTTATATCTCTACTCCTCCTTTCTCCTTAACTTTTTAAAGGTTTCGACTTCTCTCAGTTTTGCTTCGCTTTAGCCGTTATGTTCCCCACTCGAAAATCGCGGTCCCTGTAGGATAGTTGAAAAGCGATTATAAATCGTGAAAAAAGGGGATTAGCATTCGTCAAGGCACTGCACTGGTTGTTTGCACCCAAGGAGAAATAAGAAAACTTCAATTTTATCAAATCTGCTGCTATGAGTTACCTTCTCCCCTGTGCCCAGAGCTCATTATGTATGTATGTGTATCAGTTTATAGTCCCCTCTCTTCCCAATAAGGATTTTCAGAGAGGAGACTTATCGAGCTCATTAACTCTAACTCTGTTAAAACCTTTATGTTTGGAGTTAAGTTAACCTATATCTTAAACTCAAACCCCGTTAATTCGATTAAGTCATGTTGGGGCTCTCTTGGTTCAGCATGCGGAAGGTTGGGAAAGTTCTTGAAACTACCGTATACCTCTCATGTTAGATTCTACTATTTTGTCTCACCCACTCACCTTTGCCAGATTCCTTCATCCGCCTAGCCTCCATGCTTCTCTGTGTCTCTGTCTGTCTGTCTTTCTTTCTCTCGCTCCCGTTGACCAGTGATTGAACATGATTAATGATATTGAAATTTCTGGTGCCGTTTTTGTAGATTTTGTCAAAGCTTTTGACGTCATTGGCCACACGCTGGTTCTAAAAAAAAACAAAACAAACTCTCACTCTATGGACTTGGGATTAAGTCAGTTCAACTTATAAGTTCTTTCCTCACAGACAGACCTCAAACTGAACATGCGAACACCTCAACATCGAGCATGCAGGTTGCACAGTACGGCGTACTACAATGGTCGATATTAGACCCTATGATCTTCACAAGATATTTATAAACGATCTTCCCCTTCATATGAAGAATTCCTTTACCTAGCAGTTATGATACATTAAAAAGTATTCAAGACTTAGACTTAAAATCATACGTAAATATATCTAAAGCAATAATATATTCTCCAATTGGTCAATTCTTATACTACTACTACTACTACTACTACTACTACTACTACTACTACTACTACTACTACTACTACTACTACTACTACCGGAATCATGCGCCTTTAATCACCAAATGCTTAAAAAGCATGATTGTCAATTGTATGCAAAGTATGACGTCAAATATAGTCTTTGTCTTAAAAGGACAACTTTTATTAGTCAATTAAAAAACGGCATAAGTTATAATGACAATGTCATTCTCAATATGGTAATCATTCAAACGTGGGCCATTGACCATGGAAATTAAATAATTATATAAAATGTAAGGATTATTTAAAACGAGCCGTAGAATTCAAATTTAGGTTTTAACAAAGGTTTCATCAGAATAGCTTATGTTCGAAATATTCAGTTAAATAGTTATATTTATAATTAGATATTTATTACGCATAGATTAATCTGTAAGTATTTATCAATTAATATAATTTTAAATACATTTCCCGCGGTGATTGGAATAAGCATGTATGTTGTCATCTTGCTTTCTTACCTAGTCATAAGTCATAAATAAACAATAATAATAGATTTCTGTTATATAATTCCTATCCTATCCCTATCCTGTCCCGTAACCCGGAGGTCGAAGGGGCACCACAGATGATCGTTTAACCAGCATACTCCATCTTTCTCTGTCCTCAGCAGCCCTGATGGCTTCGCTCCGTGTCAAACCAGTCCATTCTCGAATGTTGTCCTCCCACACACGTTATATAATTATGTCATTATATTAATTTTTCTTCAGTTTAATTCATTCTTTTTATTTTAAAATTAATCTGTTTATACTTTAATATGTTATCTAATATCACATATGTGAATAGACATTAAATAAAATAAATAGGAATTCATGTGAACGTTTTGCAGGTGACACAACCATACATGTATATTCTAGCAACACCAATTTAAGTCTTGTATCAAAAGCATTGCCGGAAACTTTAAACCAGTTGACTGAATGGACTGAGCTAAAACATATATCAATTAACCTTAAAACGTTAATGATAATAACAATTAGACAAAAACGCCAGAAAAAAACCCTCAACATTTTGAGGTTAGTAATAAAATTATTGAAGAAATCGGCCATCATCAAGTGTTGGAGTCGACATTAATAACAAGCTGTCTTGGTCAAATCACATTGAACAACTTTCTAAAGCAGTGTTCAAAAAGTGTATATTCTGACTAAAATAAAGCACTTCCTAAATGTTGATGCAAGGATGTTATTCTTTAATGCACATATTCATTCAACCATTGATTACACATCTACCTTATGGGACTCAGCCATTGATATTACAATTAAACCACTTATTAGATTACACAAACGTGTTCTTAAAGTAGTCCTATTAAAGGAAGAAACCCTTTCTGAGTTAGACTACATAAACTTAGGGATGCTCCCTCTAAAAGCAAGGTTGGCTTATATAATAAAGGTTCATTTATGCACACATTTATCCCTGGATAAGTACCAGAAACCATACGCTCAAAATTCACTTTGAGGGCTCCACGCCAAGTCATGAGATTGAACACTCCTCTTCCTCGGATTGTTATGTTTAAGTCTAGTTTAATATATTCAGGAAGCAGTCTCTGGAACCACCAAACTTTCTGACAAACTACCAACATGATTACTTTCAAGGTCAAATATCCTTCCCATCTTATGAAGTCAAAATAAATGTTGCCTTCATTGTACATGTAAGGAAAAAAAGAATTTAGTTTTTTTTTTGTTTCTACAAACTCACTTATGTTCTTTGCTACTGATGATTTTATGCAATGTATATTGTTTCGTTTAATTATTTTGAAAAATATTGCATTAATTTGTGCTAGTTGCATAACGTCCTCTAAACTTTGTTGCTTACCAACCAAATGATCTTTTAAACGCTATAAATGTTAAATATAAATACAACATGGATGTAAAACTTTACTCCATATTCCTTGCAATTCTTATTATGTACGTATACACGTGTTCTTACTCAAGTTTATTGGTAAATATGTAATCGTTTTGTTGTTGTTGTTGTTTTTAATTTAGGCTGGTAATCTCAGTAGACTAGTCTCTCTTTAGAGCGAGGGCCAGATGTTAAAATGCAGACCACAGCTTATTCTACAACCTTCGTTAAATAAAGAACTCTCTCTCTCTCTCTCTCTCTCTCTCTCTCTCTCTCTCTCTCTCTCTCTCTCTCTCTCTCTCTCTCTCTTTCCCTCGCTGTTATAGCTTAGCCGCCACATCCTTTTCTGGTTATCGCGTCCCCATTATCAAGTGCAGCGCCTCTAAAGGGTTAACACAGATAGAAGAAACAGGAACAAAATGGTAAGCCATTCAAATGTATATCCAGACACTACCTATCGATTCTCATAAGATTTACACAGTCACACTCTGCAATAAGTTGTACAACACGCTTTGCGATAAAGTCTCACGTGATTCCATCGTATATATACATGTACACAGAGGATAGAACATGTTCTAATTCCTGCAATGAAATCATAAATCCGGACCAATCAGAACTTCCTTTGCCGCCCTTGACATTGCGACTAAAGAAATGGCCAAACCCACCATCGTCTCTGTCGTCTTTTCTGTTGAATTTCCTCCTCATCTGCTACTACTAAAACAGCTAAATATGACACACTGTCTTCTCTCTGACTATCCTCCGAATTGCTGGAACTCGAACTGGCCATGGCTGTCAAACATGTACGTTGCAACAAGAGAGATGTTACTTGTAGATTATAGTCACACGACACCGGAGCGCATAAGCGACTACTGATCACACTATTCTGACACCAGCGAACCAGTTGGTGATAAAGGGAAAATAATATGGTCGCACGTTGGCCAATCCTGGATTCGAACCAGGGACCTTTTGGTTACTAGTAAGCCGCTCTACCAACTGAGTACCCGGCCCCAAAGCACTACAAGCCTATGAGCGAGCCGCAGTAAAGACCAACTTCCGCCTCTGTTGCATGGATAATAATAATAGTGATGGCCACATGGGGTGTCGGATAGTGCAGTGGTTGGAGCACTCGCTACTGTGTCGAAAGTGAAGCACCGTCCGGTGCGGTTAGCACTTGGATGGGTGACCGCTAAGGTGTGAAGCGACAAACAACAACGCCCCCAGTTGACTCAACTGTGATTGAGTACCTACTCTCTTGAGGGTGGGGAAGGTAAAGCAGCGAGGGAGAGAGTTGGGCATCACCCTCATTACGCTGGCCCAAGATAAGTGTGATCTCCAACATCACGCTCCCCTACGGCCACAAGGCTATGGGACTACCTTTTTTTTTTATGGCCACCTCGCCTAAGTCACGTGACGGATTGCTTGTTTTCGCCTTGTGCAACGGAACTCATCGCCTATTTTCGCGAGTACTGGCGAGTACTCGCTACAAAGCAACACGTTACTGCTCACATTATTCTAACACCAGCGAACCGAAGCAAAAACCTACTTCCGCCCCTGTTGTATAATTATATGGATTTACTTTTTAGCGTGTGACCGGTTGCTTCATGCGATCAGTTGTTCAGTTGGCTTTGTTGTGATTCGGCATTGTCCTGACGATGCAAATAAAAAAAAACAACAACTTGGAATGACAGGTCACTATATGAAATACATAGAGAATTATCTGAGCTAATTTGGATAATTTTGGCTTTCATAACAAAAATAAATCAGGACAGTACGAGCTTTCTCCGTCATCCACCTGCTGTAAGGGGTTATACGTTACCGCTAACCACACCAACTGACCATCTTGACCCACTTCTCAACATTGTTAGACGTGGACCACTTTGAGAAGACTTTACATTCCAGAGGGTTGACGTGTATGAGTATAAACCCAGGTCTAGTCTGTCCACGCATGCATTCTCACGCTCGGATTTTAAAGATCCTGACGCTCATGTAGACTGGAAGTGCCAGAAACGTCAAAACATCCAGTATGCACTACTGGTCCTCTGTACTGTCCAACCCCTTCTCCCCGTGGTGGCTCGCGCAGCTTTTTGGCCTACAGTGTACAGCGCTTTTGGTGAGAGGGAAGCCGGAATTTCGCTCGGATGAGTGACGAAGAAAATCCTAAAGTATTTTATTACTATTTATTTAAAAAGTAGGAACACCTACATGCGCTATGCATTAGAATCACCCCGATTCTTTATCTTCTATGGGTGGGTAGGGCTCGTCAGTAAACTAAAGGTGTGACTTGTGGCTTGTCTTTTATGGGTGGTTGAGTAGTGGGGGAGACAGAGATAGACAGACAGAGAGAGACAGACATAAACAGAGACAGACAAAGATAAACAGTCGTACAAGACGGCCCACGGTGACTGTCTTCTGTGAAGAGCGTTTTAATTTTGAACACTGCTTTCGAGACGGGGTTTTCGATTTTACTGTAGAAACGAGATCAAGTGAGCTTTTAGCTGGATAAGAAGGATGGAGGGATAGGGTGGGGTGAACCAACAATAAGATCGGAGAACATGGAGGAAATAAAGGGAAGGAGAAACAACGGAGCAGTGTAGACAACAAAACGAAGAAGATAAATAAGAATGTACTAGAAAGAAACAAAGAGAAAAATAAAGAAAGAAGAGCAATAAAGGTAGAAGGAATGGAAACAAGAAAAAAAGTAGGAAAGAAAGAAAGAAAATAAAGATAGAAGGAAGGGAAAGAAATAAAGAAAGAAGGAAAGAAATAAAGAAAGAAGGAAAAAAATAATGAAGGAAAGAAAGGAAATAAAGATAGAAGGAAGGGAAAGAAATAAAGAAAGAAGGAAAGAAATAAAGAAAGAAGGACAAAAATAAAGAAAGAAGGAAAGCAATAAAGAAAGAAGGAAAGAAAGAAAGAAGGGAAAAAATAAATAAATAAATTTACAAAATAAAGAAAGAGGGAAAAATAAAGAAAGAAGGGAAAGAATAAAGAAAGAGAAGAAAGAAAGAAGGAAAAAGAAAGAGAAAGTTAAATACACACGGAATGATAAACCATTATCTAAACTAACTGCAAGCGCCCCCCCCCCCCATTTCACCCCCATCCCCACCCCCACCACCAACCCACAAAAAAAAAGAAAGTCAAAATCGTCTCAGCTAATTTTAAGATACAGCGCACAACATGTTTACAAAATTGTGACGTACAATGTCCTTGACTTAGAAAGTACAAACACGTAGGATCTAACGAGCTTAGCAGGAGTTACATTACATTACATTATTATTGCTTTAGGTCCAGCGGACTCTTCCGAGCCAAATCAGGACCGGACAACCCCCGATCCGCATAAAAGATCTGCTGAAACAACCCTAGTGGTAAAACCGAAAGCTCTCCACCAGCCAGTCACTTTACAATAAAGACATCCCACGCAGGGGACGGCTGAGGCTTCACCCCAACTTATCGAACCCCC
This sequence comes from Oncomelania hupensis, assembly GCA_036898135.1. Lineage (NCBI taxonomy): Eukaryota > Metazoa > Mollusca > Gastropoda > Littorinimorpha > Pomatiopsidae > Oncomelania > Oncomelania hupensis. Next base: position 2,416,146 of record CM072519.1, on the reverse strand, counting down.
GTTTACAAAAACCAAATAGAATACAAACATCATTATAAATTACCAACAAATCGCATACATATAAAAAGCCTACATTGCTAAATAATAACATCATAGGAAGCCCTAGTGACCACCTGGCAGAAAGCGTCCAATATTCCCAAGCTGATCCAACAGACCTCATACACAAACAAGGAGTCTTGTCCCGGAAGAGTTTTCAAGAAAAAAGGTAGGTGACTGGTCTAGCGAAGAAGACGATAGTATAGCAGATTGATAGAAAAGAGCAGGAATGAGAAAGAACAAATGAGAAAGACAGCGACAGTGGGAATTTAAAGCACTAAATTTCCAGAAAGTGGGGATACTATTTATACTGAAACCCCCGGCACCCCAACGGGGGTAGCAGGAGTTAAAGTATCCGAAAATTAAAAATTAGGTTTGAATAAAGACAAAAACGTGCAATTTGGAGCCAAAGACCGACCGATGAACCCACTGACCTACAACCTACAGCGTCAACAATGGCTCATGACTTGAAGTACCTGGATGCCCAACCTCAACATCAGCCGTTTTGGAGATATTGAGCAAAACGCGTTTAGCAATAAAAAACCGACTCCAGTGACCTTGACCTCTGCAATAGAGCAAATATGATGGCACAGGAGGCTGGTCACTAACCTTTGCAATGTTCCTATGAAGTTTGGTCAAAATCTGTAGCGTGGTTCCTGAGATATGGCCTCTAACGGTCCGACCTACCGACACACAGACGGGTCGACTGACAGACCGACACTGGGCTCGTTCAGATTCCTAACGGTTTCGAGGCATTTCCAGACATAAATGAATGAGTGAAAGAAACAAAGAAAAAAAGAAGAAAGACTAGCACTGAATGCGGAAATAGATAAATAAACGACAGAAATACAGAAAAATGAATGAACGAGTGAAACAAATCGTTTAACAACTCTAATAATAATTATAACAAACACGCACCCTTACCCCCCCCCCCACCCCCCGCGAACTTACGCACACGCACACTCAAAATCACACACACGCACGTTCACGTACGCACGCATTCCACACACACACACACACACACACACACACATACATCATTCCTCTCCGACCTCCACTCGCATCGCATCGCACACACATATTCAAAAGACCAACAGAACATGCACGCTTCTACTTCAACCTATGACCTCCGCGCGTTGTCTTAGAAACTGTTGTATGGTGAACACTGCTCACTATAGAAAATAAGTAAAAGCGGAAACCAAAGTTGTTGTTTTTTTTAACTTCTTGGCAGTCAGTATTAGCAAACATGCGTAACTAGGGCACCATTTGTAAACTAAATGATTATTTGCATGATTATTCATAGACAAATATCACCTGCATAAACCTGTCTCTGGACCGTTCGCTACATACAGTATAAATCTGTATACTTATTCAGTGTTTTCTTTGTTCAAAGTTCAAGGTCGCGCCAAGGTGATTGGTTTGCTTGTTGCTCAAGGTGACTATAGCAATCTTCTTCCTGCTTAGTTAGCGTTAACCCTTGTGGGGGTGCCGGGGTTTTTGTATAAATAGCCTAGTATCCCCACTTTCTGGAAATTTAGTGCTTTAAATTCCCACTGTTTCTGTCTTTCTCATTTGTTCTTTCTCATTCCTACTCTGTTCTATCAATCTACTATACTGTCTTCTTCTTCGCTAGACCAGTCACGTACCATTTTTCTTGAAAACTCTTCCGGGCCAAAACTCATTTGTGTGTGAGGTCTGTTGTATCAGCTTGGGAATATTGGACGCTCTCTGCAAAATGATCACTGGGGCTTCCTAAGATATTATTACTTAGCAATGTAGGCATTTTATATGTATGTGTTTTGTTGATATTTTATAATGATGTTTGTATTTTATTTTGTTTTTGTAAACGGGAGTTCGATAAATTAGAGTATAGCCTCGGAGTCCCCTGCGTGGGATGTCTTTTTTGTACATTGACCGGCTGGAAGAGTGCCTTCAATGTTACCACTGGGGTTGTTTCAGCAGATCTTTTATGCGGATCAGGGGTGAGTCCTCTTTCAGCCAAGTTGTGGTCTTGATTTTGTGGTCCTGATTCGGCTCTTTGCAGTCCTCTGGACCCTGTAAGCAATGAATAATTAACTATCTCATTTAGCGTTAACTCGCGTTCTAGTTCTATTTGTTCAAGGTCACGCCAAGGTGAATTTTAATAAGTGTGTGTGTGTTTGTGTGCTTTAGGTGAAGTCAAGGTGACTGTAGCAGCAATCTTCCTGCCCATTGAAGGTCAGTCCAAGGTGATTTCCTGAGGCACACGACAGAACTCACACCAAGGTGATTTTGGTCAGTTTCTTGCTCAAGGTGAAGTCAAGGTGACTGTAAGCAAGCTTATTTTCCAAAGTTATGCGTTCAAGGTCATTTACTCCCCGAGTCACATGACAGATGCCACTTGACCTCTTCCGTCGAAGTTTTCACTATGGCAGACTGACGAGATGGTGTTATCTATTTCCCAGAATCACGCTACCACGATGACGTCACCAACTCCACGTACGCAATATTCCGTTGTGGCGTCTCCGATCTGCCAACAAGTCCTTGCTGCAGATGCCTAGTGTCGAGAGGCAGAGGAAGAACACGCTCGAAGCAAGATCATTTAAATGTGCTGCACCACTTTTTGTGGAGTAGATTACATCTGCACTTGAGGGGTTGCAGCTCCAAGAAAACTTTCCCAAAACAGCTGAAGACCCTTTTTTTTAATACAATAATTAAGTTTCTCTGTGGCAATTTATTATTTTTGTTGTTATTTTTTACTTTATTTTTGAGCGCACCGATCATGCTGGAGCACAGTGGAGTCGGCCGCGAAAAGTCGTTCCGACCATAACGGTAACTAATATTCGAAGAAAATTAGATGGCATTGTCCTAAAGAGAAGAAGGATGACGACGACAACGATGATAACAGCAACAACTGATGTAGTTCGGCAGAAAAAGGAAACCTGTGAGTTATTTTATTTTATTTGTGTGTGTGTTGGGCAATAGAGAAGATAATAGTCACGACGACAACGGCGATTTGTTGTTGTTGTTGCTGATGTTGATGTTTTTGCTGTTGCTGCTGCTGCTGATGATGATTAAAATTTTAAAAACCAAAACTTGGTGTGTGTTAATATCGATAATAATTGTTTAATCAATTTACTCGAAATATAAATTGATTTTGGAAAGCTTGTACTATTATGCTTCAACAACACCATTTTGTACGATCCACGTTTGTGTCATGTATTCTGTCCTAAGTTTGATATGCCCCAATATCAGCTTTGCACTTTTTATGGCGGTTTGTGGACGGCAGGGTTTGGTCGGGGAGGGGGGGGGGGTGGGGTGTGGGTGGGGGAGGGGGGGAGGGATGGGTTAGGGTATGGATGGGGTCGATGCAATTTAAGCAACACGGTAGAACAAGTACAGAAAAAGATGGAGTGATAGATTGAGTGTCCGAGAGAGAGAGTTAGAGACCGAGAGAGAGAGAGTGATAGATTGAGTGTCCGAGAGAGAGTGAGAGACCGAGAGAGAGTGATAGATTGAGTGTCCGAGAGAGAGAGTTAGAGGGTTAGACCGAGAGATGGAGTGATCGATTGAGTGACCGAGAGAGTTAGAGGGTTAGACCGAGAGCTGGAGTGATAGATTGAGTGACCGAGAGAGAGACCGAGAGAGTGATAGATTGAGTGTCCGAGAGAGAGTGAGAGACCGAGAGATGGAGTGATAGATTGAGTGACCGAGAGAGAGAGAGAGAGAGAGAGAGAGGGTTAGACCGAGAGATGGTGATAGATTGAGTGACCGAGAGAGAGAGTGAGAGACCGAGAGAAAGAGTGATAGATTGAGTGTCCGAGAGAGTGAGTTAGATGGTTAGACCGAGAGATGGAGTGATAGATTGAGTGACCGAGAGAGTGAGTTAGAGGATTAGACCGAGAGCTGGAGTGATAGATTGAGTGACCGAGAGAGAGAGAGAGAGTGTGAGAGACCGAGTGAGAGAGTGATAGATTGAGTGTCCGAGAGAGTGAGTTAGAGGATTAGACCGAGAGATGGAGTGATAGATTGAGTGACCGAGAGAGAGAGTTAGAGGGTTAGACCGAGAGCTGGAGTGATAGATTGAGTGACCGAGAGAGAGAGTGATACACAGCTAAAAAAACATCCACACTCCTCAAAACCTTCCATCCATTCTGGCCAAAACTTCTGAATGCTTTGAAGACATTTCTAACTGGATGACAGTCAACAAGCTCCAACTCAATGCAAACAAAACTGGAGTCATGCTCACAGGTACCAAACACAACCTGTCTTCTTCCTCTGTAGACACTGTCACTCTTGGCCAGACCACTCTTCCTATGTCATCTTCTGTCAAAAACCTTCGTATCGTTCTTGACAACACCCTCTCCATGTCAGAATTCATACGCAAAACCTTTCAAACATGCAACATTCATCTCCGTAGAATAGGCCTTTTCCGCAAACATCTGACCACTGACGCTACTGTCAAACTCATTTCCACTCTTGTTGGTTTGTCACGCTTAGACTACTGTAACTCTCTCCTGGCTGGACTTCCTTCTTCTTCTATTTATCTGCTCCAACGTGTTCAGAACTCAGCTGCACGTCTGGTTCTTAAAAAGAAAAAAAATTGATCATATCACTCCCCTTCTACATTCACTCCACTGGCTTCCAGTGGCTCATAGAAATATCTACAAAATCGCTATTTTCTGTTACAAGTGCTTAGCCCCTTCTTACCTCACCCAGAACATTCAATTCTATGAGCCTTCTAGAAATCTTCGTTCTTCCTCAGACACCCTCATGCTTCACATACCCCGCTACAAACTTTCCTCTGCTGGCCGTCGATCTTTCTCAGTGGTTGGCTCTTCAACTTGGAACTCTCTTCCCCTCTCTCTTCGCAGCTCTCCAAACATAGCTACCTTTAAATCCAACTTGAAAACTCATCTCTTCCTTAAATGTTTGTGATCTTGCCTCCCATCATCATTGTCGTCATTCCTCCATTTGTTTTTTTTTGGTTTTTGTTTTGATTCAGACCACCGCCACCACCAACCCCATCACCCATCCTTAGCTCTCCCCTCTTCCCTCCCTCCCTCCTCTCTTATTCGTTAGCAAGTGTCTGATTTTATTTTGTATGAAGCCGGATGTTTAGAATGAATGCGTGAGTACTGCGCTTTGAAGTGATATTGTTCATTGGGAAAAAGCGCTATATAAATATCCCTATTATTATTATTATTATTATTATTATTATTATTATTATTATTATTATTATTATTATTATTATCATTATTATTATTATCATTATTATTATTATTATTATTATTATTATGATAAACTGAGTGACCGAGAGAGAAAGAGACGGAGAGAGAGAGAGAGTGCTACACAGATAGTAGAGAATAGAGAGGGAGAGAAAGATGGAAAGCGGGGGTGGGGAGTGGGGGTGGGTGTAGGGTTGGGGGGCAGGCAAACGTTCAAAAGAGGAAAAGAGAGTTCCGGAAAAAAAATAGGGTAACCTAATTTGTCTGATTGGAATGTTACCTAATGACCTACTTTCAGAAGAGGAGGAAGAAGAAAGACAAGATGAAGAAGAAGGACAGGAAGGAGAAGAAAGACAAGAAGACGAAGGACAAGAAGTAGTAGTAGTAGTAGTAGTAGTAGTAGTAGTAGTAGTAGTAGTAGTAGTAGTAGTAGTAGTAGTAGTAGTAGTAGAAGAAGAAGAAAAAAAACGACAAGAAGAAAAAGAAAAAAAGAAGAAGGACAAGAAGAAGAAGGACAAGAAGAAGTATAGAAGAAGGAGAAGGACAAGAAGAAGAAGGACAAGAAGTAGAAGAAGAAGAAGGACAAGAAGAAGTAGAAGAAGAAGAAGGACAAGAAGAAGTAGAAGAAGAAGGACAAGAAGAAGAAGAAGGACAAGAAGAAGAAGAAGGACAAGAAGAAGTAGAGGAAGAAGAAGGACAAGAAGAAGTAGAAGAAGAAAAAAGACAAGAAGAAGAAGAAGAAGAAGAAGAAGAAGAAGAAGGACAAGAAGAAGAAGAAGGACAAGAAGAAGTAGAAGAAGAAGAAGGACAAGAAGAAGAAGAAGGACAAGAAGAAGTAGAAGAAGAAGAAGGACAAGAAGAAGTAGAAGAAGAAGGAGGATAAGAGGAG